>RPOG01001264.1:0-25224 GCA_008086565.1 Thalassoma bifasciatum
AGGTCCTTGTTCCTCCATCGTGATGTCCTCTCCTTTAAATGTGTCTGCTTCAAATCTTTACACCCTTGTGTCGTTTCTTTTCCTCCGTGTTTGCAGGACGAGGAGTTTTTCCAGGGGAACCGGCTCCCGTGTGGCTGCACGGCCGCTGACGGGACTCCACTCCGCATCATCAGCATCAAACCGTCCACCATGTGGTTCGGGGAGAGAATGAGGAAAACAAACGTTGTGATAAAGTAAGAGCTGCTTCACGGAGAATCAGTATGAGAGGAATAATCGATTAAAAGTGATGTGAATGTGACTCTTTACAGGACGGGATCCAGTTCCTTCAGAGCCTGTTTCAGCTTCCACTCGTCCTACTCAGAGGTGGATTAAATATTCATCTGAGAATAACAGATAATTTTATATTTCAGTTATTTAAAAGCACTGATTGCATCAATGTTTCTGTGATTATTCAGCTCAAAGATTTCCTCTCCTACCTCAAACCTGTGAACATCCACCCCAGTGTGATTCCCATGGGGCGAACGCTGACAGACGTCACACAGATGTGAGTTAAGAATTTACTGATTACAGGGTTTCTACACATCCTTAAAAAGTCTTTTCAAATCATGAATTCATTGAAATTTTATATTCTGGTCTTAACTTAATTACTCCAAGGTCTTAAATTTGTTTTAAAAGTTTTATTAATTTTTTTTTTTTTAATTTTGTGGAACTTTTCAAGAAGGAGATGTGGAGAGGATACTGTTTTACAAGCTGCTGATATAAAGTACCTGCATCTTAGTTAATCAATCTGTGACTATGAGTCACTGTTTGCACTTTTGCATACCGTTATTAACCAGAGAAAATCACTTTATGTTCAATAAACAGATAAAAAGTAAACTTGAATGAGTCTCATTGAGTGACACATGTGATTTGGTTGTAATGCAGCAGGATCCCTCAGCCATCAATTATATTTATGTGTTTTTGGTCTTAAATTTAATTCAAAGTGGCATTAAAAAGTCTTAAATGTGGCTCCCTGAAACTTGCAGGAATTATTATTGCATTATTATTATTCATGATGAATCATGAATTATTAAAGTCAGTGTCTGGATTTTTCCTTTGAGTGTTTTTATTTGTCTTAAGGCATAAAAAAAGTTTTCAATTTTTCTTTTTTTCAAATATTTGTAACTGAGCGTACAACGTAAAACAGTAAGAACTTAATGTAAATATTTTTTGTTTTCCTTTATGAATCTCAAAATTGTGATTTTTCTTTCTCAAAATTATGATCATTTGGCTCAATTTTTTTTTTCTCTTATCCAAAATTTTGACTTTTGCTTCTAAAATTCTATATTTCATCCAAAAATGTTCACTTTATTGTTTCAGAAAATTGACTTATTCTCTAAAATATAAACAATTATTTTCAGAATTTTGACTTCATATCAAAATGGTGTTTTTTCTGAATTTTTATTTTGAGCATCCTTGGTCTGAGCATTAATGCATTATTTTTATTGTCATTAATTTTTTTTTTTTTTCAATCTTCAATCTGTAACTAAATGACTTGTTTATCTACATATATATTTCAGCACTTACCTATTTGGTAATCTACTTAATAGCGTGAACTAGATATGTGTATGTGTGTATATATATAATTATTATCATTATTGTTTTATTTTATTTTGATTTTAAATAATTGTCTTTGATACAGAGACAATGTTAAAGGTTTTGATTAAGTTAGAAAAAAAAGTGAGAGTGCATTGTATAATTTGATTTCATATTATTGTATTTACTTTTCAACAGTTTGAAGCTGATGTGCAGGAACCAATCAGATCAAACGCCCATGTACAAACCTCTAGGAGTCCTTAAACGCAGCACGGCGCAGCGACCTACATACGGTGAGAGGAACCACACACCTGTTTCATTGTTTACAGTTATGGTGTTTCCTGAAAGAAGTTTTGCACCAGAGAGAAGGTTTAATTTCTTAAAGTGACAGTTATAGAAAGAGAAAAGTTACATAAAAGTCTCAAAAAAACTTCCACGGATTCTAATCCAATAATCTCAGCTTTGAATGTGTCTGATTTACATTGGTGATGATTTTCGTCTCCGTTCAGACTCCGACAGCGATGACGAGCTGTTCGACGGCCTCGACCTCGCACCGGTGAGGAAGAAAATGTCGCTGGACCAGGAAATCCAGAAAGGTGCCGACTCATTTTTACCTACTTTTTTGGCCCTTTTCCACTGACTCGTCTCAGCCCTACTCTACTCGCCTCTACTCGGTTTGTGTTGCGTTTCCATTAGCACGGTACTACGCGGCAGACGCCAGTTTTTAGTACCTGCTCTACCCTGGTTCTAAGAGAGTAAAGCTGATACTAAAAGGTGACGTGGACGGACTGCCGGTCACTCATTGGTCAGAGAATGTCGTCTCTGCAGCTTCTGACTCTGAACAAATCACTTACAAGAGGCAAAGGAATAAGTCAGCGACGGGTTTTTAATGACATTTAAACCTGACGGCACAGAACCAGACTGAATGAAGACAAAATACAGCCCTAAAATGCTCCTTCATGATTCCTAAAGAAGTTAAAAGTCCTTTTTAAACCAAAAAGAAGTTAACAGCAAAGATAGTTGGCTTTAAAGAGTCTTTTAAATGAAATCAAAGTTGGTCGGTGCAGGAGCGATCTGTCTGCCACGAGAGTCTTTAAGCACCAATCAGTCCATTAATCCACAGGGAACCAAAAAGGAAAACCAGTTCAAAGAAGAATGATTGATCAACAAAAAATCTCTGCTATACCAGGCCCAAAAATCAAAAATTAAAGTGATCTCACTGGATCCAGGGAAGAGTTGATGTCAGGAAGCAGCTCCTTCGTTTTCCTCCGCGTGCAGCAGCACCAGGCTGTTGTTTACCTCCGTTGTCATGACGACCCACATTGAGCCGCTGTGTTACTTTAATGAAATCTTTTTAAAGCTTTGTTTTTTCCTTTAAAGACCACGGTGGCACATATGTTAGTACAAAATGATGTTTGTGTGGCGTTATAGATGAACATGCACGCACTTCTGCGCAGCACTTTAGCGCAGCTGTGTTATAAGATCCACGCCCACCGTGAGTCTGTAGTCGGGCTAGAGGAAAAGATAACCAAACCCAGTAGAGACGAGTAGAGTAGAGCTGGAATTGTATAGTGGAAAAGCGCCATTTATCTCTTCTTTGGNTTTTTTCCTTTAAAGACCACGGTGGCACATATGTTAGTACAAAATGATGTTTGTGTGGCGTTATAGATGAACATGCACGCACTTCTGCGCAGCACTTTAGCGCAGCTGTGTTATAAGATCCACGCCCACCGTGAGTCTGTAGTCGGGCTAGAGGAAAAGATAACCAAACCCAGTAGAGACGAGTAGAGTAGAGCTGGAATTGTATAGTGGAAAAGCGCCATTTATCTCTTCTTTGGTTGTTTTCAGTCAGATTTTAAACTTTCTTTTTGTTTTAAAATCTCAGTGAAAGCTCAGAGTCCTCAGAAAACAGCGCCCCCTGTGCTCATGGAGGAGTCAGCGGCTTTAACGGTGTCGCAACCTGTTACGAGCAACTACGCAGACTGCACTGAGTCCAACGACGAGGAAGAGGACGAGGAGGAAGAAGAGGAAGGAGCGAAGGAGGAGGGAGCAGCTGATGCGCCCAAATGGGAGGATTTCTTCACCAATGAGACGCTTCCTGACAGCCAGAGCAGCCTCAACAGCCAATTACAATCCTGCTGCTCCCTCCCAAGCCCCGCCCCCTCCAGGATGACGGGCTCACAGACCCCCGAGCTGTTCAGCGACGAAGAGGAAACCCCGAACGTGGACGAAAACTTCAGCCTGACTCTTTCCGCCTCCCTGTCCAATCACTCCTCCCAGAACCTCGACCCGACTTTACCCGACACCCTGATCCTGCGCCCAGAGCCAGGAGACGCCACGGAAACCAAAGCGGCGTCTCGGGAGGACGTGAACGACCAATCAGAGCAGGAGGAGATTTCTGCGTCTCAGGCGTTGTCTGACTTCGACGTACCGTGCACGCCAGAGTCGAAGGCGCCGCGACCTGATGAGCTGCTGCACCTGTACAGGAAGTTGGCGTCAGGAGAGGACGAGGTCATCAGAAAAAGAGACTGAAAAAGACTTAACATTCCAGTTTATAAGAGATGAAATAACTTAAAAACACATAAACTTATATTTTCTGGTCCCTGACTTTAATCACCTCACGCCTTACAAACCTCAGGAAATGAAATGACACAGAAACACGTTTAATTTAAAGCACTTTATGTTCACGCTGCACCTGCTCTCGTCAAACCTCCAGTTTTGTTGACAGTTTGTGGTTTTCTTTGCTTCAAACTTCCTTGTTATGTGGACCATGAAGATGAACTTTTCTTACGAATTAAAAGTTTCCAACTCAAACCAATGAGCTTTTATTGATTGAAAGGTTTGATAGTTTTCGTTTTAAGTGCGTTCGGTCACATTCCAGATTTATCTTTTGAGTTTTTTCCCATCAAACGCAGCTTAAAAGCGTCGATCTCGTCGGCTCTGCCTCGTTACATTCTGGATTTAAGAGTCGAGTGGGAGCAAAGGTGACGCTGCAGGAAAGTTATAATCTTCCTCCAGGAATCTTCCTGAGCGTCTGAGTGAGGTTTAGTTTTTCCTCCCCAGAGAAGTATCACTGAAACACACAAAGAGTTAAATACATGAGAAATAATTCTTCAACTGGGTCTGTGAGTTTAGAAAATCAAAACCTGAAATTATTTCTGATGAATGAATCAGGTTCATGAACCTGACGTTCATTCTGTTTCCAATCCTGAAACGCAAACCGGAAAATAAACAAAAGATGTTTTCCATCAAAATGTAGTGAAAATTTGATTCTGCATTGTTTTTGGGTTTTGAATTGTTATATTTCCTAATGAACGAAAAGAATCCAATCTGTGTTAATGCAAAATGTGAAAATAGGGGTTTATGTATGGCAGCCAAATTCTGCCAGTTAAAACAAAAACAAATAAATAAAAAGGAATCTTGGCTTTGTTGGGAATTATTTTGGCCCATAATAAGTCAAAATTATGAGGTAAAAGTCAAAATTTTGAGGTAAAAAAAAAATCAAAATTATGAGATAAAAGTCAAAATTTGAGGTAAAAAAATGAAAATTATGAGATAGAAGTCAAAATTTGAGGTAAGAAAAATCAAAATTATGAGATAAAAATCAAAATTATGAGGTAAAAAAATCAAATTTATTGATAAAAGTCAAAATTTTGAGGTAAAAAATCAAAATTATGAGATAGAAGTCAAAATTTTGAGGTAAAAAAAATCAAATTTATTGATAAAAGTCAAAATTTTGAGGTAAAAAAATCAAAATTATGAGATATAAGTCAAAATTTTGAGGTAAAAAAAATCAAAATTATGAGATATAAGTCAAAATTTTGAGGTAAAAAAAATCAAAATTATGAGGTAAATACAAAATTTTGAGGTAAAAAATAAAAATAATGGAATAAAATGTCAATCTTAATTTAATCAAGAGAAAGAATTGGGATAAGACAAAATTCTGGGAAAAGAAGTTGAAATTTGGAGTCAAAATGTAAAAATTTTTAAGTTTCAAAGTACAATTACTTGAAGTCAAAAAGTCAAAATTTTGAGATAAAAAGTCAAAATTTTTAATCAAAGAGAAAAAATACTGAGAAATAAGCAAAAATTTTTAAATAGACAAAAATTTACAAGGTAAAAAAATTAAAACTAGGGGATAAAATGTCAATTTTGGGGTAATAAATAAAAAAAGTAAAAATAAGAACTGAGAATACTGACAATAAAAAAGGGAGATTTTGAGGAAAAAGTAAGATTTTTGGGATTAAGAGAACAAATTCTGAGGAAAAGAAGTTGAAATTTGCAGAAAAATTGTCAAAATTTAAAGATAAAGAATACAAATGAGGAGGACAAAAAGTGGAAGTCCTGAAATAAAAAGTCCATATTTTGAGGTCAACCTGTGGTCCGTGGCCCCTGAGAGGGTCCGTGGAGGTACAGCAGGGGGTCCTTGGTCTGAAAAGCATTGTAAACCCTTCGGACTCGTGTTGAACTCACCTTTCTTTTTGTTGAAAGGTTTTATAAAGTTAGTTGCTCTGAAGTGAGGAGAGAACGGCAACTCGATGAGGTGTCCGGCGCCCGGGTACGTCACGGCGGACAGAAGGTGAAGGTTCCCTCCAGAACGCATCATCTCAGCGATCTGAGGCAGAAAAGTCTGTTTTGAAAATTTCACCCCACTTTTAAATCATAGTTTACGAAACAAATGCGTCACTGTTCGAAAACCTACGTCCTCAGCCGCTTCTGCTGCAGGTACGTTCTGATCATCGTCGCCGTTTATCAACAGAACGGGACATTTAATTTTCGTCACCTGAAAGAAAAAGATGTTTGGTGAATGGGTGATTATGCAAATTGAAATTCCTTCCACTTAACATCAAAGTCCTTCTCACCCTGTCCAGATTTTAACTTGCATAACCACCTGATCACCCACCGTAGTCCTTTACTTTTTTCAGAAAGTAGTAAAAAAATACTCTTTAAGCATTAATGACATTTAAAAAACATGTTTCTGATTTTATAAACTTACGTCAATTTTCTCCGAGGGGTCACTGGGGATCGGTAAACGAACGTGTCGCCAAATGTGGTAGTTGTTCTCATCGTACCGTGTCTTTAACTCCCTGTCAGGAAGTTAAATTTTCGATTTACTCAAACTTTAAAGAGTGAACACAACATTCATGTTTGTAAATGATCAAAATTCGTACGTTTCCAGGTATTTTCCAGCTGATGTAATGGTCGCATCCCGTGGATATAAGTGTTGCCCGCTGATGCCGATGACGCAACGAGGCTAGAAGACCAAAACATCAGAACACAGATCTAATGACGAAAAACATAAAATGTGTTTCACATTTATGACTCACCTTGATGTTTTCGCTCTCGGACGCCAAATGAAGAGCCAAAGTGGCGCCAAGGGAATTACCAAAGATCCCAACTCTGTCTCGGATCACTTGAGGATGCTCCTTTAGGATGTTAAACGCCGACTGTGCAGAAGAAAACAGTAGAAAAATAAAATAAAATTGTATCAAATTTGAGAAAATGGACTCTTCTACTACAGAGCCATACTGTTGTAACCTCTGCAGAAAATGGTTTGTAATTGCTTCTGTGAAATAAGTAAAGGTTTCTTCTTCGTACAGTTGGATTCCAGTGGTTTTTGGGTGTGATTCTGAGACCATGCGGTGACTTCTACTACAGAGTCATGTCTGTTTTTACTCTTTTAAGAATAAACTTTGGGATTTCTGCCTCTATTTAGTCCAAGAGACAGGAGGGGTGGAGAAATTTTTGGTGCAAAACTATCAAGCCTAGATTTACGAAAAAAGTCTTTTACCACCATAGTGAATTCTGAACTGGGAATTTGAGTTAAATATCTGATTTTGACGATTTATAGGGTACAAATTTGAAGAAACTAGTCCCACAATTTTTTTCCAATTATGTTCAAACTGGACATGTGTATACAAAACACATTGATGATGAAAAGTTACCAAAAGATTTCATGTAACCCAATGAGCATGGCCAAAGTGGGCGGCCAAAAATGACTTTTTTTTCGCATACTATGATATGCATGACATTTTTCATATTACTCAAACCAAGAACTTCACAAAAATATATAATTTTATGGGGGGAATCCCAAAAGGATGTTCATAAATTTGGCGTTAAACTTGTAATTTTTGGATTCTGAGGGTGCATCGACAATAAAACATTTCAGTTCAACAGTTGATTTGTTTTCTTTGAACTGTCTTTAATTAAAAACAGGTTTTGGTTTATTCAATCCTGAAGTAGACTATGGAAACTTAAGATAAACAGAACACAAACCTCTAAATATCCCATCAGTCCCTCAGCTGTCTGGACTTCACCAGAGGCGAAATAGTCCAACGCTAAAGAAACAAAACCATGTCCTGCCAGCAAAGCGGAGCGATACTCCACCAGTCCTCCTCCACCCCCCCACATGTCCAACAAACCAGGGAACGGTCCAGGACCTGAGGGTCAAAAACACCTGATCAGTAAATATAGAATCATTCTATTTCTGAAGCTGTGAGGAGATTTACCTGGAGGTATGAAGAGGGTCCCAATCACTCCTTTCTCTCTAACATCGACCCTCTGGACTCCCGGGGCCATGTACCACCGCTCCGTGACCACGGAGGCCAGAGGACGCCGCTTCCTGAAGCCGTCAGAAACATGACCGCTGTACACGGAGATGTGGACCAACATGGGGCTGGAGACAATCCTCTTTCTCAACCTGAAGGTACAGATAGTTAGAAAGATATTGGGTGATTCAATATGACAGCTCCAGAGTAGTATTGGTTATTTATAATTAAATAACAGTTATATACAGAAAGGAGGCG
This sequence comes from Thalassoma bifasciatum, assembly GCA_008086565.1. NCBI lineage: Eukaryota > Metazoa > Chordata > Actinopteri > Labriformes > Labridae > Thalassoma > Thalassoma bifasciatum. The sequence goes on from RPOG01001264.1 coordinate 8,382, forward strand.
GAAATGACATTTGTTCAGTGCAAGTCAGAAAAAAAGTACCAAATAAGCAACAAGTGATCTAAGTTTGTCCTCTGATAGAACTCAAAGTTCGACAAACCATCTGAACCATTGAGACTCTGTTGGGTTAATGTTAAAAAACTTTTTTTAATTCAAGTTGACCAGGCTAAAAATTACGATGAAGGATTCAGGTCACGCTGGAAAAAAGGAAACTTTAAAAGGTTGACATTAATATATGGGAGAAAAGTTGTAAACTTACAAGAATAAACTTGTAAACTTGTGAAAACAAAGTCGTAAACTTACAAAAATTAAGTCATTAACTTATCAAAATAAAGTGGTAAAATGACAACAATAAAGTTGAAAACCAAAGAGAATTGTCGTAAACTTACAAGAATAAAGTCGTAAACCTGCTATAATAAAGTCGTAAACCTACAAGAATAAGGTCGTGAACTCACGAGAATAAAGTTGTAAACTTATGAAAATGAAATCCTAAGCTAACAAAAATAAAGTCTTAAACTTGCAAGACTAAAGTTGTAAACTTACGATAATAAAGTTGTACAATTACAAGAATTAGCTCGTAAACTAACAAGGATAGAGTCGTAAACTTACAAGAATAAAGTTGTATACCTGCTTTAATAGAGTTGTAAACTTACGAGAATAAAGATGTAAACTAACAAGGATAAGTTTGTAAATTTGCAAGAATAAAGTCGTGATCTTACAAGAATAAGGTCGTGAACTCACGAGAATAAAGTTGTTAACTTACGATAATACAGTTGTACACTTACGAGAATTAGCTTGTAAACTAACAAGGATAGAGTCTTAAACTTGCAAGATGAAGTCGTTAACTTACAAGAATAAAGTCGTAAACTTACAAGAATAAGGTCAAAACTCAAGAGAATCAAATTGTAAACCTACGTGAATAAAGTTGTAAACTAACAAAAATAAAGTATTAAACTTGCAAGAATAAAGTTATAAACTTACGATAACAAAGTTGTACCCTTGCAAGACTAAAGTGGTTAATTGCAAGAAAAAGGTTATAAAATTACGAGAATAAGTTGTACACTTACGAGAATTAGATCATACACTGACAAGGATAGAGTCTTTAACTTGCAAGATGAAGTCGTAAACTTACAAGAAAAAAGTTGTTAACCTGCTATAATAAAGTTGTAAACTTGCAAGAATAAAATCAAAACTAACAAGGATAAGTTCGTAACTTGAAAGACTAACGTCATAAACTTACAGGAATAAGGTCGTGAACTTGCGAGAATAAAGTTGTAAACTTAAAAGAATAAGGTCGTAAACTAACAACAAGGAAAATAGGTTTGTAAACTTGGAAAAAAAATAAGGTTGTTAACTTACAAGCATATAGTCATAAACTTACGAGAATAGATTTGTAAACTTTCGAGAATAGACTCATTAAACTCACGAGAAACAACTTGTAAACTTGTGAGAATAAAGTTGTAAAGTTAGAAGAATGAAGTCGTGATTTTACGAGAAGCAGGTCATAAACTTCAAAGAATAAAGTTGTTAATTTATGAGAATAAAGTTATGTGAAATATTAATCAGTTGGTGTGCAAGATGCTGATGTTTCTCTTTTTGTTTTCCAACTTTTTTGTACTTTATGACTTAATCTATATATTTACCACTCTATTCTTTTTGCCAGCAACTTATTTAAGCTGCATCCTCCTTATCCAGGCCTTGTGGAGAGTTTAAGGATATTTTTAACACCATGCAAACCCAGTAAAAAAAGTTGGAAAACAAACAGGAGCAACGACACGATTCTACAGCTTCATAAAGACTCATCACTTTACCTGAGACCTGTGCGGCTGCCGGGCTCAGGACGCAAACTCCACAACAAGCCCATCGGTTCTTTTCCTGTGTACGTGCCTCCAAAACTCACATCCTCTGCAACTACAAACACCAAAATATCAGAAACGAAACAACCAGGATGCTCTGCGCAGATTTAAACTTACCTGACACTTTCCCTCTGTGGTCGGCGCTGTAGTGTCCAAACGCTTCCCAATAATCTTTGTCATCAGAGAAGTGGAGAGCGTGAAGCGTCACTGGAGACCCTGGAGGAAGGTTTTTCACCAAAACCTTGAACGGTTTGTCGACTAAAGCCCGGGTGGGTTGAACAGAAAGAACAGTGGGAACGGTCTGGGACATGGTGGCTTTTGTGGACTGAAAAAAAAAACTGTCAACACAAAGAAAAAGCACCTGTTGCCTCAAGTTATGTACAAATCCTTAAAATATATTTGTTTAAATACTTGTAAACATTGAAAGTAAGGTTTCAAATAGTATTTAAAGAGACTGTGAGGAGAATCTGTATGAAGTGGATACAGCAACTTCCTTCGGTCGGAGGAGTCACATTAACCGTCATAATGTATTTGTTTTGAAAGTGAAAGTGAAAGTAGATTGGATCTTCGTTTTAACTCTACTTTTCTTTGTTCAAGACAACTGTTTACCAGATATAACACAACAAGGCAGTGTGCTTATCAACAGTTACATTGTGTTCGAAGCGTTGATTGGCATTACCGGTTGCATTTAGCTTAGCTACTCACAGCCTGGTGCTCTAATACATGTCTGTAATGTTAGTGATTCCTGGTCGTGTCCTACCAGTGCTCATCTACCAACTCCAACCTCACCAAGCAGAGCAGACGGGGGCTGAAATAAACATTTTCACTAACAGATTAGCTCCTGTTGCTTGTATTTCAGCTCTATCACTCTCCTGTTTAGCTTTCTTCTGCTCCTCTGTCCCTTTTCTGTTGGGCAGTCAAGCTCCAGTGTCCACTATTACTACAAAATAAATGTAAGAAATTATTGGCGTTATCATTGACTTGGACGTGCCATAACTCAACACAGTTTAGTCAGACCTAATCAGGAAGCTGGGAAAATGCTTGTAGAAACAACCTATTTTAGCGCTGATGAACTCATTTTAAATCATGAATCATGATCAGGTATACATGTAGAGATGAGACTTTTTAAAAAGTCCTCACAGTCCCTTTAAAGTGTCAATGATGCGTTTAAGCCCAGAAGAAAGTAAGGGTTAAAATGATAGTGTCAGTAGAATAAAGTATGTCATTATAATTTCATTTTTTGCTATCAGTTCTGCATCATGAAGTGCTCATTTCCTACAATATTTGACAGAAACATGTAGAAAAACGAGTAGAATCTGAACCAGCAGTGTTGCACATCAAATATTTACACACTGAGACATTAAACCAGCTCATTAACTCATCAACAAATATTTATAGATTAACAAATACAACGGACTCACGGAGGCTGTGTTCCTGTGAAGTTCACAAAGGCTCTGAGAATATCCTGAATTAACCCAGCAAAGTTGTAGGTAAGGTCAGTTGAGCTAATATTTGACAGATGTAGAAGCAGACCTTTAGACATAAACCAGAAATAAAAGCCAATGAAATGCAGTATGTGAAGATTGTATCTATACATTTTATAACATTAAGTTTGGACTGTGTTTTGCAATAGCTGTTTACTAATGTTTATTTCAATTTATTCATTTGTAATGAGATAATTTATACCAATTAATATTTGGACTAATTTAAATACACCAAAGTTGGCAAAAATAAAAAAATGTGTTTGTGTTGGATCAGTGAAAGTGGACAAAGTCCTCTGACAAAACTGAGTCAATGCTAAAATTTTATGAATTATATTACATTTGAGCAAATGCAATTTTGACCTGTCCATAAAATCAAACCTTGAAGTAAGTACTGAGATAAAGTTTGTTCAAAGATGACAGTATTAAGAAAAAAAACATTATTCACTTAATTTTCTGTATCATCAACATAGAATTATATTCATTACATGGGTTCAAAATAAGAATCAAAACAGTCTAAAAGAAATAAGCATTAATTAAAAAAGGATACAGAAAATATAAAGCTTTTATTTAACAGTTGGGATAGTTTTTTGTTTCTTTTTGTTTTTGTATTAATTTAATTTAATCAGCTAAGTAGAAATATCACTTGATGAAACTTATAGACGCTATTAAAACCAAGAAAACTCCTGGAGGCATTGGCAAACAAGGAGTTAAACGAGTAAATATGTATATAAAGTTGTGAAATTGAATATTTTTGATTAAATCTAAAGCTTAAACCCATTGAAAGTAAATTGTGACTTTTTTTTTGGAAGCGGAACGTTAACGTCCTCCAGGAGATTGTCGGACATGTGTTGGAGTCGCACCGGAAGCAGCGTGAGGTTACCTCAAGTCTGTTTTTTTCACCTGGTGAGTTTCTATCAGACTGTTTTCAGCTTTTATATCAAATATTCTTACACCATTTGAAGCAAACTTACCTGTATTCCTCCGTTATTTCAGCAGCGTCTGTAATTTACAGAGTGTTCCACAAACGTCTCTTTAACGGTTGAGCTCACGTGCGGATCTGGTGGCGGGAGAATCCAGAGATTTTACAACAAAACTTTAGAGATTTTACAACAACTGACAAAGAATAATAAGGGAGCAAATATTAATCTGGGGGCACCAGGAATCGAAAAATGATAATAATTCTCTTTTTCAGTTTAATTAAGCTTCATAAACCTGGCTCTGAATGTGACACCAGGTTGTTAAAGCTTCATAAAGTTTTTTTTTTGGTTTTCTATCAGTTTTAGTCAAAACAGATTCAGAGTTTTATGCTTCAAAGTCGACAAACTAAATGACTGTCTGATAAACCCACACGCCCTTGTGATATTGAAAGTCAAGGTATCAATTTTAAGAAATAAAGTGTCGATGGAAAAAGTATATCCACTCTGATTGTAAGAATTCTAGAATTTTAACCTTTAAACATTCTAGAATTCTGACAAATAAACAGCATTCTAGAACTTTGAACTCAGGAACTGCATTTTTCGAATTTGGACGCAAGCGCAAGTAATTTTTTCAAGTTTAAGAATTCTAGAAACTTCAGGCTCAGTGTGCCATCGATCATTTTCGTAATTAAAATTCAAAGACTTTGACTTTAGGGGGTCAAAACTCTAGAATAATGACTGTTCCGCAACAACAACCGCATTCCCACTGTTTTCCTTTTTAATCTTGCAACTTTGTTTGTTATTTTAACTGTTTTGTTGTGAATTTCTGCTTTTTTCCTTTGCTGTGAAGTGTCCTCGAAAGCTAAGAAAGGCACTTTTAAAATGTAAAAGTGTATTATTGTTATTATTATTGTAACAGTTACTTCACTTTAAGCGTTCCAGAATCATGACAGGAAGAATTCTGTATTTCTAGAATTTGATGTTAAGTCCGGAATTCCATGATTTTGTTACCTGTCCATGTTCTATAATCGTGACGGGTACGATTTTGGAAAAAAAAAAAAGGAATTATGACTTCATCACCAAGGTTCCAAAAATCTGCCAGTAAGATTTTGCGAATTCTAGAATTTGACTTCATGACCTGGATTCCACAATTTTGACATTTAGTCAGAACTCTAAAATTCCGACGGTTAGAATTTCAGAATTTTGACTTCAGGACTTATCTCAAGAATTATGACAGGGAATTCTTGAATTTGACTGGTAGTCAAGTGTTCCAGAAGTCTTACAGTTGGGATTTAGGAATTCTAGAGTTTGACTTTGTAGCCGGGATTCTAGAATTTTGACTCCAGAGTGGGAATTTGGGGGGGGGGGGGGGGGGGGGGGGGGGGGGGGGGGGGGGTAGGGTTAGGGTTAGGGTTAGGTGATTCGGTGCCCAGAGAACTCCCCAGTGGGCCCCAACGGTCCCACCGGTTTAGTACTTTGTTTAAAGTACATGGCAGTTCAACGGCAAGGCACGGGCCGGCGCATGTCGCTATCAAGTTCCTCAGTGGTTGCAGCTCTGTGTCACAAAGAGGTGAGCTCCTTTGACTAAAGGAGTGGACAGGGAGATGAGGAGAGAGAGAAAGAAAAGAGAGACAGCATATGTGATGGGGCCTGGTTAGGGTAAGGATGAGAATTAGGGCCTGGTCAGGGTTAGGGTTAGGGCATGGTTAGGGTTAGGGCCAAGTAAGGTTTAGGGTCAGGGTGTGGTTAGGGCCTGGTTAGGGTTAGGGCTTGGTTAAGGTTAGGGTTTGGGCTAGGGTCAGGGCTAGGGCATGGTTAGGGTTAGGGCTAAGGTTAGGGTTAGGGCATGGTTGGGGTTAGGGTTAGGGCTAAGGTTAGGGTTAGGGCATGGTTGGGGTTAGGGTTAGGGCTAAGGTTAGGGTTAGGGTTAGGGCATGGATAGGGATAGGGTCAGAGCTTGGTTGGGGGGGGGGGGGGGGGGGGGGGTTAGGGTTAGGGTTAGGGTTAGGGTTAGAGGGGGGTTAGAAGGGGGTTAGAAATTTGACTTGTAGGCAAGTTTTCCAGACTCTTGGAATTGTTGAAAATCCCAGAATTATGACCCTAATCTCCAGCGTTCCAGAATCCACCAATCAGAATTCCAGAATTTCAAATTCTGACGGTTAGAATTTTTGAATTTTACGTAGAAGACGGGGTTCTAGAATTTTGACTCCAGAGGGTAAATTTGAGTTCACGGCAAATGTTCCGGAATTCTGACTCTGGGAATTGTTGTTTCCATTGTTTCAAAATTCCAGAATTTTGACTCGATCACCAGTGTTCCAGAATCTCACTATCGGAATTCCGGAATTCCGACAGTTTGTATCGGGGAAATTTGACTCTGGTATCCCAAAGGTTGAAAGAAAAGTGAAACACATTTTCACACATTTATTTTTCTTTCCTTTTTTTTGTGTCTTCAGATCAGTTTGTAAAAGTTTGATCGTTTCCATCAGAGTGAAGCAGTGAAGATGTTCAGAAGAGCTTCAACACAGGTAAGACTGAAGTGATTAAAACGCTGAATTTCTGTAAACACAGGAGGTTAAAACATGAACGTTTGAGCTGAATCTGATCTCATTTCTCACAGATCTTCAAACAGGCGGTGAGATTCAGCAGCACAGACCCCAGCCTCATCCTGGAGCGATGTGAGTAAACGTCGATCAGAGAAAAATAATCATTCCTCTCTCTAATTCTCACATTACTGAGGTTTTTCTGTCTCGTTTCAGCCATAAACAAAGTGCAGCTGTTGGGCCGAGTGGGTCAGGACCCCGTCATGAGACAAGTGGAAGGTCGAAACCCCGTCACCATCTTCTCTGTAGCCACAAACGAGATGTGGCGCTCCGGAGAAAGCGAGGCGAGTCCGGGAGGTGAGATTCAGACAAAACTCAGTGACGAGCAGTTTTCACATTCTGCCACTAGAGGTCAGTGTTGAACTTTGATACATAAACATGACGGATTATTGTTTGATGTGAAGGTTAAAAACAACCAAACACGACATGTAACAGTGAATTAAAGCAGCAGAGACTCAGTGATGATGTCATCGACCCTGAAGTGTTCACACAACAAAAACACATCCTTCATCCTCCTCATTTAAATTCCATATTTTCGTGATAAACGACTCTTCATCGTGTGTTTTAGGTTCCACTTTTCAATGAGACCTTTAACAGTGATTTTGTGTATGACATAACATAAAAAACAGCTGATTTCTGTGTTTGTTTATTGTTTATTTCAGGTGACATCAGTCAGAAGACGACGTGGCATCGCATTTCCGTCTTTAAACCGGGTTTGAGAGACGTGGCGTACCAATACGTCAAGAAAGGGTACGACCTCCAAAACCTTTGTTTACATTTATTCATGTTTAGTTTAATCAATTCTTTTTCTTCATCCTGTTTATAGAAGCCCATTTCCACCAGTAACAAACATAAAAAAAGAAAAAATTGATTGGTGAAGACTTTTCTCAACCAAATTAAGTTGATATTTTAGGCAAAAAGTCAAAATTTTAACTTTTGTATTTCACACTTTGACATGTATCTTGAAATTTTCACTTTCATTTCGTATTATTGATTTTATCTAAAAAATTCTACCCCCCCCCCCCACATTTGGACTTTTTTCCATCAAAAAATTACTTTATTTCTCATAATTTTGATTTAATTTCTCAATATTTTTGACTTTCTGTCAATTTTCACCTTTTTAATTATTCTGCGGTCTCAAAGTTTTGATTTGACTTTATCAAAATTGTGACTTTTTATTTCATTTAGACTTTCTTTCCTCATTATTTTGCCTTTTTTATCTCAGAAATTTGATGTTATCATCTTTAAATATTGATTTTATCTCAAAATTTTGACTTCTTTGCCTAATTTTGAATTTTTTCCCTCAAATAAATTACTTTATTTCTCATAATTTTGACTTTATCTCAAAATTTTTGACTTCCTGTGAATTTTCACTTTTTTTCATTATTATGACAATCTCAAAGTTTTGATTTGCCTGCACCAAAATTTTGACTTTTTACCTCTTTTAGACTTTCTTTCCTCATGATTTCAACTTAATTATATCAGAAAATTCATGTTATCATCTTAAAATATTGACTTTATCACAAAATTGCAACTTTGAATCCTTAAATTTTACTAATTTTTCTTAAAATTTTGTTTTTATATCTCATAATTTGAACTTTTTATCACAGACGTTTGAGTGTATCATCTTCAAATGTTGACTTTCTAATTCTGAAATTTTCCTGTTTATTCAAAATTTCAACTCAATCTCAAAATTTCAATTCTGAATCCTGAAATTTCCCCTCTTTTTTGTTATAATGACTTAAAATTTTGACTTCATAGCTCATAATTTGGATTTATTATCTCATGATTTTGACTTTTAATCTCAAATGTTGACTAGATATGGCCAAATTTTCATTTTTATTTATTTAGTTGGAGGAAATGGGCTTTTAAATGTCTGTAGTTTGCATATAAATCTATATATATCTTTATATTCAGCACAAATATGTTGCTTTTAATCAAAAATTTGCTGATGTGACTGAGTTTCTGACTCCAGGTCCAGGATTTTAGTGGAGGGTAAACTGGATTATGGGGAATATGTGGATAAAAACCAAGTGAGACGACAGGCCACCACCATCATCGCAGGTCAGAACACACACAAACACACACACACACCTCTTTATTGAAAAAACATATGAGCAGAGGTGATTAATTCTCCTGTTATTCTCTCGTTTCTTCAGACAACATCGTTTTCCTCAGTGACAACTTCCGAGACAGAGCCTGAAGCTTTTTTTCTTCTTCTCCATTTAAACCGGAGACACTTTCATTTTGGATTTCCTTTCTTCTACCAAAAAACAAAAACATCTTCGAGGACCTGAACGCCACAGATGGAACTGATTCACCCGAGAGGAGGGGAAGGATTATTCTGTGACACCGTGAGGAGACTTCTGCAGACTCTGACGTGTCAGGAGGAACAAAAAAAGCCCGAGTGTAGTTAAAAACATGTAAATAATCTTCCAGAAGCTGCAGTTTGTTCTTTTTGTTTGTTTGTCTAAAACTTTTATGTGTGAGGATGTAAGAAAAAGTGAAAGTTCACTGAGAAACTTCGCTGTGATGAGAATCATAATAAAAGTTATCACAGTGTTTTTTTCTGTGTAACTCGTCTCATGAAGCTAAAAACACCAAGAAGGATCGAACTGTTTTAAAAGACTGTTGTAAAGTTTCTGCCAAGTGATTTAAAGATGTGGTTTAGTTTCCTCTGAACATTATGACTTTTTCTGGGTCTTACTTCAAATCATAGCTCAGTTTTTTTAGCAACAAAATCAAAGAAAGTGAGATTTTACATCTTTGTCGTCCAATAAAGACCTTCACCTTCAAAATGAGTCTCATTGATTTTTTTTTTTTTTTTTTTTTTTTTTTTAAACAGAAGGTAAATTTTCACAAAGTTTTCAAGAAATGCTATTTTACTAAACAACTCAGTGTTAAAATACAAGCAAGGTAAGAATAAACAAGATTTTGAGAACAAAAATATTGCTTTGAAATTAGTCGTAATGTTTTCAGGTTGAGCCAAAATGTTCAAACAATAAGTTTTTGTTACATTTTCTTTTATATAATATGACCTAAAAAGACATAAAACCCTAGTGTTAAAGGACCAAAGTTGATATGATACAAGTAAAAAGCAAATGTTAAAATAAAACAATAAAAAAATTAAAATAATATATATCAAATTGGATAACAATTTAAAGGGGGAATACAAAAGAGAATGTAAAAATAATAATATAATGAAAAAAATGTATATGGACTAAAAAACAGGATGTTTTGGTTTATTTTCTGCTTCGTCACTCTCATGTCAGTTGTTATCGCTCTGATCTTTTTCGACACTTCAGTTTTTGAAAACTTTGCTTCTCTGAAAAGTTTCTGCAATAAAACATCATTCATGATATTTTTACTTTTCATCTTTAGATTCTGAAAAGTTTGATTACAGCCTTTTTGAAGAAAGCTCTCTTAGAATTGGATAAAAAAAAAACTAAGGGAAATAAAATTAAGAGCTATTTGCACTGTAATTAAAAAGAAAACAGCATAAACATGTCAGTGTTTTTATTTATCTCCCTTTTTTTTTAAAGCCCATTTTTTCCTGGGCTCTGATTGGCTGACTGTATCATTGGGGGCGGGCTAAACTTAGAAGCAGTCTTGGCTTAAAGTGATTGGTGGACCTGGTTTTACACCGTCTCTCTGATTGGCTGTGTTTTGTGTCGCTCTAAAGTCTATGGGCGGGCTTTAGAGGCAGCTGCTCTCTGATTGGTCAGTTTGCTCTGAGTGGGCGGGGCTGAAAGTTGCTTTGAAACCTGTGGATTCAGCGCAGAGATGAAAATAAAGTTAGAGTCAGTAAAAAGAGAGAAACAGGAAACAGTGAACAGACTCAAAATAAAAGTTTATAGTAGTTTACCTCTTCTCAACTGAAGTCTGTCAAACCTTTTAAAGTTGAGCATTTTTATACTTCTTAATATTAAAATTTTCCAATAATTCCAAGTACATGGAAACAAAAAACCTGGATATTTGCTTAATTATACCTGCTTAATCATTTAACTTTAACTAGGGCAAGCCCTGTTTATATATATATATATATATATATATAAGCCTATTTCCACTGGTAAAGAAACACTACAAATCAAAATTTGTGTTTGATGTTTTTTTTGCCAAAATTTCGTTTTTTTTTTCATTTAAAATTTTGACTCATAATAATAATTTGTCACAATTTTGTATTTGACTTAAAACATGTTTACTCATATTTATGACTTTGTATTAAATACTTTTGTCTTTTGACTCATAATTTTGACTTAATTTCACAATGTTTGCTTCTTTCACTGATGTTTTAAGATAAAAAAAAGTTAAAATTTAGACTTTTTTATCTTAAAAAGAAAAAAAAATCTCATTGAAGCAAATTTTTCAATTTCTGTTTTTATGGCGAGAAACGGCTGTTTTTGTTGTTGTTTTTTTACTGGGTGGAGTATCTGAATTTCTGTCATTATTGTTTTTTTTTTCCCTGTAGAAATAAGTTTCCAGACTTTTCAAGGTTCAAGGTTTAAGGAGATTTATTGTCATGAAATTAGGTTACCCTGGTCCCGGAGCAAGCCCAATTATAGAAATGAGAATAATAAATATATACAAATATACAATAAAAAAAAGAATAAAAGAAGAACACAATCAACTAGCCTTTTTAACAAATAGACGGAATAAAAAATAAATAAACTGTGCAAAAATTGCAGTTTTTACATTTATAGACTTTACTTCTCTCACTTTTTTTTAAAAGTTTAATCTTACACACAGGTTATTTCCACTTTTAACACGCATATTAGTGCAATAGAATGTGTTTTCCTTAAACATTTCACTAGAAAAATAATGGAATAAAAGGTGAGTGCTTTATTTTGAAAGTCTTAACCGGAAGTAGTTTCTTGTTGCCGTTTGAATTTTGTAGCTTGTGTCATAAACAGCTGGGAAAGATTAAATAAAAGCTTTAAACTTTAATATTGTATGTCTAGGATGAATTCGAGCTTTTGCTGTTGTGTTTTTAAATTGTTTACATTAAAATCTGTTTTTCTTTTATTTTTTAATTTGTGTTTTTCTCTCGTGCAGCTTAGGCTCCGCCCCCTACATTCCTGTGTGTCTGGCCCTGGTGAGGAGGAGCAGCTGGAGCAGAGAAAAGGGAAGAGAGTCCGCTGAAGGCTGAGAGTGGACCCTCAGCACCAGAGGAGATGATAAACAACAACAACAACAACATAAACAACAACAACAACAACAACAACAACCAGCTCCTGCTCCACTCTCACTTCTGCAGCGTCTGCACAAAACCCACAGTCAGCCTCTGATCCGGATCCTGCAGGACCAGTTCCAGACTCTTTAAAGTTGTGGGAACTTTTTCAGACTCTTGGAGTTTGGTCTGTTTTTTCTAAAGGAAACAAAAAAGCGACAAAATCAACAAAAGAAGAGAAATTCTGGAAAATCATGGAAATCCTGGACAGTACTGAACCGTTTCTGCACTGGGACCGGAACCTGAGTGAACTGTCTGAGGCCGGAGAGATCGACTGTGCGCTCTACACTAATGTAAGTAAGCGATTAATTAATTAATCGATTAATCGCGATTAATCGATTAAGTTGGAAGCATTTTGGATGGAAACAAGGATGTTAATATCGCTTTTTGGGGATTTTCTCTGCAGTGAGAGTGTGTAACTGTATCTGTGTGTGTGTGTGTGTGTGTGTGTGTGTGTGTGTGTGTGTGTGTGTGTGTGTGTGTGTGTGTGTGTGGTACCCGACTCTCCATTCATAACTTGAGCCCTTGGGATCCAGGATGCAAGTTCCTAAAATGTCTTTCTTGACTTTGAGCTCGATTGTTGTGCAGTTTTAACAAGAAAATCATATTTTAAAGCCACAAAAAATGCAACATAACTAATAAAATATCAAAATTTAAAAATAAAGACTGAAAAATAATGAACTTTTTTTGCACAATCAGGTTGAAAATACTCATCAAAACTCATCTCAGTTGTGTTTAACTCACTGCAGAGTTAAAGACAAAAAGTTGTGTACTCAAGTTTTGCATTTTATAAAGGAATTTTTGTGCAAATATCAAACAGCAAATTAAACATGTCTGGATACATCAGTTAAAGCTGCATGTAGAAACAAAGCTTGTATTTAACTTTTTTAAAAATCATTTTATGAACAATTAAGGACTTAAAGTCAAAGCTTCAGCCTTGAGATCCAGGTTGCAAATTCCATAGACTCTTTGTTGACTTTGAGCACAGTTTTTGCACATTTTTAACCTGAAAATTGCATTTTATAGCCACAAAAATGCAATTAAATTATAAATTAAGAGTCACAGGTATTAATTCTTGCACTGTCAGGTTGAAAATACTCATCAAAACTCACCAGTAGTTTCGTGAGACTCATTATGAGTTCAATATAACTGAAAAAAAAGTTGTGTACTCAAAATTTGCATATTGTAAATGAGCATTTTTGGCACTTTGCCACTATTCTCTGGAGAATACCACAAACAAGAAGGTTAAACATGTTGCAATACATCAGTAAAAGCTGCTGTTAGGACAATAACTTGTATTCATCATTTATTTTGATTAGTTTTTTAACAATTAAGGACTTAAAATTAAAACTTGAGCCTTGGGCTGCAGGTTCCTCAGCATCTTTGTTGATATTTTGCACATTTTTTAACAAGAGAATTACAATTTAAAGACACAAAAATGCAATAAAACTTATAAAATACCAAAATGCATCTTCTTAGAATGATAGTTTATGGACTTTGTACATTGTTAAGTTGAAAATAATCATCAAAACTCAACAGTAATTGTGTTATATTGTTGACAATGTTGGACTAATTGGGTAAAATACATAAAAAGTTGTATAAACAGATATTTTTGGCCCTTTATTTTATCAAGTTTGGCTCCTTTTAGTATTAAAACTTGAATTTACTCCTTATTTTGATAATTTATTCAATAATTAAAGACTCAAATACTGAAAAACTTCCATAATGTTGTCTTCAAATTAACCTTCTTATTGAATTTTAAGTCTAAAATCCAAAATATTGTGTATTTGGTTTATTTTTGATTATGCAAGCATAAAAAGTTGCACAAAGTCTTATTTTCCTTTATTTCTGAGACAAACTTGTGTTTATGAGGCAGTAAAACATTTTTATTGGAGCTTTAATGAGCTGATAAGTTTAACATTTATCATAATTTGAGTCATAATTTTCATAATTTTCGCAGTTAAAGGTGGCATTTGAGATGTTTTACTTTCTCCTTTGTGGGAAACTCTTTCAAAATAAAACTCAATTTGTGCTCCCAGTTTCTGAAAATGGGTGCGTTTGATTTATAGTTTTCATTAACATTTGCTTCAGTGAAATAATAAAACATGAAGCAGCAGAGGATATAAAAGTGCAGACAAACAAAACTTTATCACTTTTTCAGACGTTGTTTATCTGCAGCATCCGAAGTTTGTGCACTCAGGTTATCAACAGAAACATAAACTGGAGATTAAAACTCAAGCAGCAAAAAAAGAGGAGTTTGTTTTTGCAGAATGAAAATGTGGAAGAGTAAAAGTTTTGCAATCGAGAAGAAAAGTCTAAACTGCAAAAAAAAAAAAAAAGAGTGTTCACAAACTCAGAACTGTAATTTAAAGCTGCTTTTTGTAGTTTCTGTTATGTAACTCAGAGTATTTCTGCCATATGTGAGTTTGTGGGTCCAAGAGGAGACAGAGTGTGTGTGTGTGTGTGTGTGTGTGTGTGTGTGTGGATGATGGGGGTGCGTTTGGGTTTACGGGGAAAAAATCCAGCTGGCTTGCAACTCAGGAATCAGACACCACAGAGGCTTACAGAGCCTCACACACACACACACACACACACACACACACACACACACACACACATGCACCTACAGACAGGTAAAGACTTGTGTTGTCGAAGCTTCTCTAAACGAGTCCCGAGGCTACAATTCTTGTCAGATTCCTGCAGAAAGAATCAGACGAAGATTCTGCTGCTTTTTTCTCTTTTACACGACTTTAAAGTGTTTACGGAAAAATTTGAGTTTCTCGCTGATTAACATTAAGCAAAAGTTAAAAACTAAGAGAAAAGATTCACCTACAACAAGCTGATGACACTAGCACAGAGAATTCAAAGTGGCATGAAGGCAAACAGTTAAAAAAAAACATAAAACACAACAAGGACAAACTAGAGTTACTTGTAATGACATCTTGTCACCAGAGGGGGCGCCACTGATAAGAAAACAGAGAGAAGATTGATGCCAGCTTATAAGGAAATTTTTGTTTATTTATTTTGTTTAATTCTTTAACAAAGTGAGGACAACAAATTTGACAATTAGAGAAAAAAAACTACAAAGTAAAGTTTACGTAAACATGAAACAGCTACCTGCAGTTTTACCTCATCACCAGAGGGGGCGCAATTTTAAGAAAATAAAGTTGAGATTAATATGAGCAGAAGGCAACAAAATTCAAAATGACGTGAAGGCAAGTAGTTAAAAAAGTAGGGTAAACACAGTAAGAATAAAGTAGAGTTGTTGTAATGACAGCTTTTCACCAGAGGGGGCGCTAAAGGCAAGTAAGCACTGGAAGAGTTGAGGAAAAATAGTTGATTAAACTTCTTAAACTAGCACTAAGAATTCAAAGTGATATAAAGGCAAGTAGTAAAAATCATTAAACACAATAAGGACGAATAAGAGTTCCTTGTAATGACAGCTTGTCACCAGAGGGGGAGCCACATATAATGAAATATATAAAATATTGATATCAGTATATAGGGAAATGTTTTTAGATGTTTATATTAAAAAACATCTAAAACACAGTGAGAAGAAGAAATGTAAAAGAAGACAACTAAAACGTAAAGTTACGTCAATGTTATGCAGCTACTGCTCATCACCAGAGGGGGCGCCAAAGACAAGAAAGCAATGGAAGGGTTGGTGAAAAAACAGTCAGTGAAACTTTTTAAACTAGCACTCAGGGTTCAAAGCGATATTAAGGCAAGTATTAAAAAAATGTTAAACACATAGGACAAATAAGAGTTACTTGTTATGACCGCTTTTCAGCAGAGGGGGCGCCCTGTTTAAGAAAACATGGAAAAAAATTATGTCCGCATACAGGGAATATTTTAAAATGAGTATATTTTTTAAAACTAACATTTGCAATGAAAATTTAAAGACAACTAAAGCATGAAATTAGGCAGCTACTGCTCATCACCAGAGGGGGCGCCAAAGAAAGCACATGACATTAATGAAAAGCAGGGTTGTAACTACACTTAGGACTGTTTACTGATCAAACACTAACAATAACAAAGTATGCAAACAATGCCCTCCTGCTCACATTCTTCTGTTATTTATAGCTCAGGTGTGGGCAGTTTTTACAGCCTTTGTTTCTTTAATCCAACACGTGCGAAAGGTGACGAACGTAAAACGTGAACTTTCACTCTTTAGAAAAATCAGGCTGTGTGAAGACGGATGAAGAGGCTGTTGTTAAAGAGGTGAATGTTCTATATATAGGGAAGTATGAATAGTATGAGTGTAAGTGTGTGAGTGTGTAAGAGTGTGTGTGAGTGTGTGTGAGGGTGGGGAATGTATGAATGTGAGGCCTGTAGTGTCCCAGCATCTCGGCAGCTTGAGGAACAGACTGGGGTCTTTGTTGGGTCGGGTCTCACTTTCGCTCTCTCTCGGGGGTTTGTTGACGCAGGATTCCTCACAACAATGTAAAGCCTCACACACTGGGAGTGTGTGTGTGTGTGTGAGTGTGTGTGTGGGATCCTACGTCTCCCATCGCCCTCTCTGCCTCCTCGTCAGCTGTGTGAAAACTTTAGATCAATCAAGTTCTTCAGGTTTTAGAATAAAGACGTTGCATCAGCAAAGGTGGAGTCTCCTTTGGCTCCTCGACAACAATTCTCTCTGACGTTTTTGTGAAGTAACAACCGACGTGAGGAGCGTCTATTTTAGGAAACGCAAACATCCAACACACCGACAAGTACAAATCAATCAATCATGAAAACGAGCAATATTTCTTTTTGAATGCCA
>RPOG01001264.1:27262-42262 GCA_008086565.1 Thalassoma bifasciatum
AAACATTCCGGAACCCCTCTAACATTCTGGAACCCCTCTTACATTTTGAAACCCTTAAAACATTCTGGAACCCCTCTAACATTCCGGAACCCCTCTAACATTCTGGAACCCCTCTAACATTCTGGAACCCCTCTTACATTTTGAAACCCTTAAAACATTCCGGAACCCCTCTAACATTCTGGAACCCCTCTTACATTTTGAAACCCTTAAAACATTCTGGAACCCCTCTAACATTCCGGAACCCCTCTAACATTCTGGAACCCCTCTAACATTTTGAAACCCTTAAAACATTCCGGAACCCTTTGAACATTCCGGAACTGCTCTAACATTCCGGAACCCCTTTAACATTCTGGAACCCCTCTAACATTGTGTTTCTCCTATCTAAAGTTACAAGCCAAATATCAAATCTGTGAATTCTTGTTTTGAAATATCAAAATAAGAATTCACAGATTTCACATTTCCCGCAAGTTGTGTTTTTTTGTTTATTTTTGAATAAATAAAAGTCGTAGCTCGATTTTTATTCGTCAAAATTCAGGAGAATGATCAAATTGAAGGAAATATGGTTGAAAAGTAACAATCTAGTTAAGATTTAGCCGCCGTAGCAGCTAGCTGTTGGGAATGGTGGTGTTTCAAATAAACATGTATAACACCATTTTATGTGATTCTTGCAAAAAGAAAAAAAAGTCCAAAATCTCATAAAAGCTTACAACATTTAACACTTTCAACACTGTAGTTCTTACATAAAAAGCTTTGAAAAGTCAAATTTTAAACATGCTAGCATTCAGATTGTGGCACTTTTTCTTGAGTGAACAGTTTGGTACTGTAACCACTTTTTTTAACTTTATCTTCAACTTTAACTTTTCTGCCTTTTTAAAGATCCACCAACTGATGATGTCATCGTTTCAGCAAATTTTGTCCTGGGTTTACTCCAACACACTTTTGCCTTCAAATCCCTGCCTATAGTTTTTAAAACATGAACACATCATAAATAATACTTACTCCTAAAAGAATATATTGCATAATGTAATGAGTACAGCATAAATAATCTGGTTTAAATTGCTCTCAAACATCTTGTCAGTCCTGTTTTCTGATGAAGGTTGGGCTGTGATTGTTCTCGTTTGACTTTGATTATTTAACCTGTCAAACCCTGAGCGTGCTCATAATAAGTGATTATTAGCTTTGATTGATGTAGATCAGCAGGATATGACTATTGTTCCAAGCACACGGGACACTTGCTGTGGATCTTGGGCGTGCGTTCTGTTTTTCTGAGTTCATCACAGCAACAAAATGCGACAGTGAGGTTAGAAAAGTGGGAATATGTTAGAGTTAGAAACAAGATACACAAAAAACTGGAGCAAAACCTAAAAATCTCAGTAAAAACAAAACTGTGATCAGAGTCAGAATTCTAAGATCAAAGTCAGACTTCGAAGATCAAAGTCAGAATTCTGAGATCAAAGTCAGAATTCTGATATCAAAGTTCCAAGATCAAAGTCAGAATTCTGATATCAAAGTTCTAAGATCAAAGTCAGAATTCTGATATCAAAGTTCTAAGATCAAAGTCAGAATTCTGAGATCAAAGTCAGAATTCTGAGATCAAAGTTCCAAGATCAAAGTCAGAATTCTGATATCAAAGTTCTAAGATCAAAGTCAGAATTCTAAGATCAAAGTCAGAATTCTGATATCAAAGCTCCAAGATCAAAGTCAGAATTCTGTGATCAAAGTCAGAATTCTAAGATCAAAGTCAGAATTCTGAGATCAAAGTTCCAAGATCAAAGTCAGAATTCTGAGATCAAAGTTCCACAATCAAAGTCAGAATTCTGAGATCAAAGTTCCAAGATCAAAGTCAGAATTCTGAGATCAAAGTTCCAAGATCAACGTCAGAATTCTGAGATCAAAGTTCCAAGATCAAAGTCAGAATTCTGAGATCAAAGTTCCACGATCAAAGTCAGCATTCTGAGATCAAAGTTCCACGATCAAAGTCAGAATTCCAAGATCAAAGTCAGAATTCTGAGATCGAAGTTCCAAGATCAAAGTCAGAATTCTCAGATCAAAAATAGAATTCTGAGATCAAAGTAAGAATTCTGAGTTTTTTAATTCTTTTAATTGTAACAATAAAAGCAATTGGACCATTTTTTAACAAGTGCTCTTCATCCTTTTTGTAGAAAATCCAAAAACTTGGGGACACTTTTTCTCTCTAACCTGCCTCAGCACTCGAGAAGCCTCCTCCGCTGCTGCCATGCTGAGAAACAGCACCAAAAATCAGCATCCATCTCATGATTTAAAACACATTTTCTGAGTGTAAATGTTAGTGAATTAACTTCTGAATAAGGTGAACTGGGTCGTGTGACGTAGATAGTGGTTGAATTTAACTCCCAGAGCAACTTAACAAAAAAAAATCAAACAATTTAAGCTTCCAATACACAAATTTTGAAGATACTGTGACTTTTTTTCCAAAGTTTTCTGTATGATTTGGAGTCTTAACTAAATCAGACTTCACATATATCACAGTTTTGACCATGTTTTTGTGCATTATTTACTTTTAATGATTTTGCTAAGACACTCCAGGAAATAGACCGATCCCGGCCTCAAACTTCACTGCTCCTCTATAATCCTGAACACTGTGTCTTCCAAAAAGCTTGGCGTGGTTTTCAGCACATGGTGTGCTCGCAGAGAGAGGAAAAGAGTATATTTGCTCTGCACATGCTCCGGGGCTCTGCAGCTCTGTCTGTGTGTGTGTGTGTGTGTGTGCTTATGTAACACACACTTATATACACACACACATACGATATACGTACCTGTAGATAAAGACGCTCCTCTGTGTCTGCTTTAATTCAAGGGAACTATTAATGTCTATGAGTGTGATTTAGGTTAGTGGACACTTGGGGTGAAGTTTATTGAGTCAGCACACACACTCACACACTCACACACACACTCACACACACACAGAGTGGAGTGTAAACAGCTTGATCCATGTGTTCACAGTCCAGAGCCTGTTCTCCGCCAGGGCAGGGCATCCTGCTCGCCGGTGGCCTCGCTCTGTCTCTGAATGATCCATGTGTCCACACACTCACACACACACACCCTCACACACACACTACTTATTATAATCCCAACATCACTGCCTCCTTATTGTTCGCTCTGGCTCACGTTCAGCTTTTAAAGATCATAACAGCGTCTGCAGATGTAACTAACTCTGAGAATCAGGGACACACCTGTGTGTTATTACTGCAGGTGTGGTGCCGGATCTGCAGGTTGGTCCAAGGGTTGACTTCAGGAAACAGTTTAAGGCCAATTTAAGGCTTCAAATCTTTGTTTTGAATGCAAATTTTGAACTAGAGGAGGGACACGCATTTCCTTACAGCAAATTCTGGATGTTGAAATGCTGAGCCCAACATAAATATCACAACAAGAATTCACAGATTTGTTATTTTGGGAGCTGTGTTTTAGTCTATTTTTCACCAAAATGAAGGTTAAAAAGTCAAATTGAATCAGTTAAAATTCCTTTCAGCAAATGCTGGATGTTGAAATGCTGAGCACAACATAAATATCACAACAAGAATTCACAGATTTGTTATTTTGGGAGCTGTGTTTTAGTCTATTTTTCACCAAAATGAAGGTTAAAAAGTCAAATTGAATCAGTTAAAATTCCTTTCAGCAAATGCTGGATGTTGAAATGCTGAGCACAACATAAATATCACAACAAGAATTCACAGATTTGATATTTTACTTGTTTTTGAGTCTAATGATACAAGTTTGGGAGCTGTGTTTTAGTCTATTTTTCACCAAAATGAAGGTTAAAAAGTCAAATATAATTAGTTAGAATTCCTTTCAGCAAATGCTGGATGTTGAAATGCTGAGCACAACATAAATATCACAACAAGAAGTCACAGATTTGATATTTTGCTTGTTTTTGAGTCTAATGATACCAGTTTGGGAGCTGTGTTTTAGTCTATTTTTTCACCAAAATGAAGGTTAAAAAGTCAAATATAATCAGTTAAAATTCCTTTCAGCAAATGCTGGATGTTGAAATGCTGAGCACAACATAAATATCACAACAAGAATTCACAGATTTGATATTTTACTTGTTTTTGAGTCTAATGATACCAGTTTGGGAGCTGTGTTTTAGTCTATTTTTCACCAAAATGAAGGTAAAAAGTAAAATATAATTAGATAGAGTTCCTTTCAGCAAATGCTGGATGTTGAAATGCTGAGCACAACATAAATATCACAACAAGAATTCACAGATTTGATATTTTGGGAGCTGTGTTCTAGTCTATTTTTTCACCAAAATGAAGTTAAAAAGTCAAATATAATCAGTTAAAATTCCTTTCAGCAGATGCTTTAAAAATTTAAGAGTCATTTTGTTTTGATTTACGTGCTAGCTGGAGTTAGTTTCTTAAAGAGGGGGTATTTTTTGCAAGACTTGCTGAATTGGTGACATCATCCCACAAGGATCACCCTAAATGATTCATGAAACATTAAAAGGTTGAGGCCTCAAACACCAAGGTTTGCTCGTAACTCCGCCCCTTAAAGGCCTCTGAATGGAGGACCAATCAGAAGAGAGGGGGTTTCTCTTAAAGAGACGGTAGCGTTTCAAACAGAGGGGTTTATAAAACACTCAGAGAATGAAAAATAGGGGTTTTATTGAGCTGTAAAGCATGTTACAATACTACGGGGGCACCTAAGGGACACAAAACGTGATGTTATGCAACATAAGCGTCATGTTTTCAGAGTTTTAAAGTTGAAACGCTTCCTCTGAGGTTTTTCCAGCTGTGTCAGGAAAAAAAACTTTGGCTTTTTTCCGACGTTATCTGCTTCTAATGTACTTCACGTCTGCTTAAATCAACCCCACATGGCTTTAAAAAGTGAAACCACTCCACAGATGTTGCGCACATGAAGTCGAGGACACTTTTTTTTTTTTTTCCATCTGATGCAACTTTTTCTCCTGGCGTTGAAATTTGTCTCAGTCTTGAAGTTTTTTAAAGCGGGGCTGCAGCGGGGCGTTTGCGAGCAGAGCGAAGGTTGTAATCAGAGTGAGAGGGATCATTATAGAAAATCCACAGGAGCCTTCGTTCTTTGAGGCTCAGCTAAATTTATCCCTGTGTCTGTATTTCTGTCTGTCTCTTTCCTTTACTCATCTCTTTGGATTCTTCACCCCCCCCACCCCCCATCGTCCTCCTCTGTCTCTGCTCCAGGCTCCATAAAAGGCTTTTAAACGCTCGTGTGTGTGGTTAAGAGGGTGTGGGTTCATTTATTTATGTGAGTGGTTCATACACCCAGGCCTGGAATCAGCCCTGAAGCACTTTTTTGTCGACTTTACGCTCATTTTTGTACATTTAACAATAAGAAAGTTTCACTTTTTTTGGTTTCAGAGACTTAAAAGTGTGTAAACTTGTTGTTAACCCTTTAAGGCCTGAGTGAGCCCTAGAATTATTTTGCTTATCTTGACCAAAAGAAATGTCCTGTGAGTCAGTGCTTAGGCCCATTTTTTTTCTGGAATACTTTGAACTTTCCAAAAACTGGTGTTATTACCATTTTACTGCATGTTATGTGGGAGAGAAACACTTCAAACTGAAGAAAAGCACAAACAGAGAATTGGATGTTAAAGGTTTAGTGAAGAAAAAAAACATGTGTTAGTACAAAATGATGTTTGTGTGGCGTTATAGATGAACATGCACGCACTTCTGCGCAGCACTTTAGCGCAGCTGTGTTATAAGATCCACGCCCACCGTGAGTCTGTAGTCGGGCTAGAGGAAAAGATAACCAAACCCAGTAGAGACGAGTAGAGTAGAGCTGGAATTGTAGAGTGGAAAAGCGCCATAAGAAGACTGGAAACACATTTCTGTGAAAAAACTTAATGGGCTATTTTGCGCACGGTGCATAAAACTCACATTCTCGTATACAGCCGACACATCCGGACTGAAAGGGTGCAACAGCACGATGCAGCAGCTTTGATGTGTTTTATAGATTCTGAGGCTCATACTCTGACTTATCAAGACAGAAGCCTCTCCATCCGCTCTGTCGTTGACCTTTGACCCCTCCTCCTCCTCCTCCTGGTGCGTCGCTGCTTCAGGGTGAAGCAGAAAGTCAAAACGAGTCGGCTCCTGTCCAAATACCAGACTCTGATCCTCCAACTCTCATTCCTGCTCTTCTCTTCACAAAAGCGACTCTAATCAATGCGTCTTCGGGCCTCACGCCATTAATTGATTGATTTAAAGGTTTATTTTAAGCATAATAAAAAAGAAAACAGTGAAACAACAAAATCAAACACTGGTATGTTCAAGTCAAAACTTATCAAATCCAACTCATTTTTCCTATATGAACGATTTACATATTGTTTTGAAATACTCCTGTTCACAAATAATAAAGGCACGAGTTGTTACGTATTATATATTCATATATTATTGTTGTTACTACCACACAACTATATGATAATAATTGTGATAATAACAATGATAATGAATATGGTAAAGGGCAATTACATAAGTAGTTCAGGCCCACTGGATTTTCTATTTTAGAGATTAGACAAAAAATTTCTTACGTTTTTAGAAATTTGTTTTTTTTTCTGGGAACTCTGACTTTATAGATCTTTCTCTTTTTCATACAGAATTTAGAAATTTAAGAAGATTCTGGTTTTGCTTTTGAATTCTTACTTTTCTACTGTTTAAAAAGTCAAGTTTCTGACATTTCACCCCAGAATTCTCCGATTAAAGTCGCAATTGAAATGAAAACATCCTAATTCTAACTTTTCACTCTGATTTTTTTATTTTTCTGAAATATTGAAAAGTCAAAATCCTGATATTTTATTCCAAAATATGTCAAAAGTCAAGCGTGATATAGATGTTTTATTTTTTACCTCATACTTATTTAGATTTATCAACAAGAGATCCTAGAATTCTGCCCTTTGGAGTCAAAAAAGCCAAATATTCTACTATTTTGCCTTAACGTTTTAGGATTAAAGCCTCGATTCTGAGTTATAAAAAGCCTGAATAAGACTAACTTACTTTTCTTTTGTCTCATTATTTACACTCTAATTCTTGAACTTTGACTTTTTGAAAAGTCAGAAATTCTGATATTTTGCTTCAGAAATTCCAATATTGAAATCAGGATTCTAACTTTTTCATAGAAATTTGAGTTAAATCCTAGAATTATTTTCAATAAACAATAAAAGAATGTGTTTTTTAATTCTCTTATCTGGCAGAAACATTTTTCAGTCGCTCTTATTCCATTCCACAGATCTTAGAACAATTTGACGTTTTGAAACTTTTTAGTATCTCATGATCTGGAATGAAAAAAATTGCTCATCAGGTTTCTTGAAATAAGATTAATGTCATAATAAAAGACACTTTTTTCTTACCTCGTTGGCAGAATTCCTCATTAAAAGCAATTCAGACCTCATTTTTGTCTTTAAATAACCTGAAATAAGACATTTTTCTTGACTTGTCGGTTGAATGTGGCTACAAAAAACTCATAAGAAAAGGATTTAAGTGCATTTTGGTGATAAAATAATAAGAAATATACCTCATTTTGGTGCTTTTGGTGTTTAAAATCAATATTATTTTGTCTGGTTTGTTGTTTCATGTTGACATTTTAACCTCTGACTTTGCCTGTTTGTTTCTTTTATAATTAGCTGTGAGTTTTTTTTACTCTTTACTTTTGAAGATAAGGTGAAAAGTGAGACTTTTCAAATTAAACTACAACTTTTATCAGCTGATTTATAAGTCGTATGAAGTTTATAATCGAAGGATCGTGATGAAATGTGTGAAATATTTCAGATAATGCGTCAGATCTGTACCTGTCTGCTCACCTTTCTCTCCTCTTAACCTTTAAATCTGATGAGACATGAACGAGCCCATTCATCCATGCAAAGTTCACCGTGTGTGTGTGTGTGTGTGTGTGTGTGTGTGTGTGTGTGAGCTGACATTCAAGCGTGTTTCTACTTGGCGAGCATCCGCCTCAGACAGCTCCGCTATGACCCAGGAATTAAGATCAGCAGCGCCCAAACAAGTTTCCCCGCTGTGTTTGCCTTTTCCAGGGATTAAAACTCGCTCTATGAGAGGCCGGCGCTGACCCAGATTTTACCCAGCATGCACCATTCCAGGAGGGCCGAAAGCCTTACTGTTGAAGTTCACTTTCTTACTTCGCTCGTTTGTAGATTTAATCGTATTTTACTTAAAAAACGAAGCTGGAAAAGTCAAAAACGAGATCAGTGGAGCGGAAAACGTGGAGTGTTTGTGTCACTGGTTCATGTTGACCGGTCAGTGTTACACAGCAGAGGTGGAAAAAGTTATTCACGTGTCTGTGTGTGTGTGTGTGTGTGAGTGAGTGTGTGTGTTGACCCACTTTATAACAGAGCAGGATAAAAGAGAGAGAGAGAGAGTGAAGGGAGAGAGACATCAGGACACAGCTGTGCTTGTTGTTGACCTTCTCTCAGCTGTTTGAGGACAGGAAGTGTCGACCTCACATTAGTTTGTGATGTTTCTCTAATATTTAGTCTGTTAGTTTGAGCCAGATTAGTTACGAACACAGGAAAAACAAACCACACTGAATCGACCAATCAGAGGCCTTCATGGAGCCTTAGGCCTTAGGATAGCATTTCACCCAAAAACGCAGAAAATGCAGTGAAAAAAATCTACATTTATACAGAAACGCTAACTGACTGAAGATGTAGTTTGTATGCCAGGCCTATAGATGGTGATATAACTGTAAGAGACGTTTACGCAACAGTTTAGAAGCTCATAAAGAAGTGAGCGAATCATCTGGAGTTTATATTAAAAACTGTGCAACAAATGCACATTTTGTTAGAAAGACGTCATTAGATTCAGCAGCACAAGAATGAAACATAAAGTCGCTTTTCTTGTATGACACAGTGGAGGTTTAATGTGCACAGCAGAGCGTGACGTCAGTGTATCCACTGAAAATGCCGGCTCGCCATTTACACAGCAACGGTGGAAAGTCTTTTTAGAAAAACTCCACTTTAGGGCCGTTTTTAAAAGTTCGCATTTTAAGACAGCTGAAACGCCATTTCCATGTAAACTAGAGATCGAAACGCAACAATACTTTTGCGTTCCAGCGTAAAACTGTTGTTGTGTTAACCAGCCGAATGTTCTGTCTTTTTTCTGAGCACTTTCAAACAGGAGGCTAAGAACTAAACATTGGGTCGCTCTTCTTGTTGTTCGATTCACGCATGGCACAGTGGAGGTTTAATGTGCAAAGCAGAGCGTGACGTCACTATATCCACTGAAAGTGCTGCCTCGCCATTTACACAGCAACGGTGGAAAGTGTTTTCAGAGAAACTCGTTTCACGGTTGGCCGTAACACCACTTCCATGCAAACTAGAGGCTGTAACGCGACAACACTTTTGGGTTTCAGCCTAAAACTATTGCTGTGTTAACAGGGCTGAGCATTCTTATTTTTCTCTCAGCACGTTCAACGAAAAAAATATCTTCGTTAAAGTCAGCCAGGCCTGTAGGTGGCAGTAAAACTTTAAATATTACACTCTAAACTTGAAGAGTAGGATTATTTTTGTTGTTGTTGGACAGGTGCTACTTTTCTTGTATTTGAACTGCGTAATAAAAAAAAAGAAATGTAATAAAACCTGTATATAGAAACTTGTTGAAAATGTAACAAAAGCCTGAAATGTTAAAAAAAAGAAATAAAGCAAAACCCAAACCCAAAATGTGACAAGTTGCTATATTTTGGGCAAAAAAATTAGCATGTTTTTGGCTTCTCATCTGTTACATTATTGACCAGTTATTACATTTTAGATTTTATTACATTTTTTAATTTTTACAGATAATGAAAAACCCAAAAGTCAGGTCTCAGAAAACTAGAATACAGCCATTTAATTAGCTGATTTTTTTACTTTCTTGCAGTCCCAGAGGGGGTTTGTAGCTTAAATGTGCTCTTTTCTTTGCCTTTGTACTAAAGATTAAAACCTTTTAACTTCTCTGTAAAGAGTGAGACAGAAAGAATAAAGTAAAAACTTCATCATCAAGATTTTCATCTTGAGTAAAAGTCTTGAAAACAGGAAAGTGTGG
Source organism: Thalassoma bifasciatum (assembly GCA_008086565.1). Lineage (NCBI taxonomy): Eukaryota > Metazoa > Chordata > Actinopteri > Labriformes > Labridae > Thalassoma > Thalassoma bifasciatum. The sequence continues at coordinate 37,303 of RPOG01001264.1, forward strand.
CTCATCATGGGGAACTACTTTCACCAGCGGATTAATCCACATTTGTTTTTCCTTGTGGAGATGAAAAAAAAAAAAACAGTTGGAAAGAATTTGTCAGGATTTCCCAGAGCTGCAGAGTGACTCACTGATGTTTGCTTCAATCTGGAGACAAAAAAAGCTGATTAAGAGAAACTTTACAGACTTTTATTTATTTAAGAAACATTTGGAAAACTGTTTAAATTTGGAATTAAAGAGATAAAACGGCAGAAAAAGGCAGAAATTGTGTCGACATCTGGAGGGTTTTTGTGTCGGAGAGAGAGAGGGGGTGGACTCAGTGATCGGTCAGTGTGACAGATGAAGCTGGAAACTTTGTGTATAAGTGTGTGTTGTGCAGACTGAGGGGGGTGATTTTACGAGAACGAGTGACCCTGGAGGAAATCTTGTTCCCATTTGTCATCCTCTTCGACGTCTCTGCATCTTTAATACTGAACACACACACTCTCACACACACTCACACACACTCATAGTATCAGCAGAGTCTCTGATAAACCCTGATTCACAGTTTGAACTTTGACTCCGGATGTTTTCCACCCTGAGAAGTCGACGTCTCTGCGTCTCTAACTATTTTTAACTGGCTCGTGTCTCTGCATCCGATCAGGTCGTTTTTATCCTTCGGCCTGAAGCGTTAACGCGACAAAAAGAGGAAAAGAACACAGGAAAGAGAGATTTAAGTTTGGAAAGTGTTTCTGCAGTGATTTTTCACATTTAAACATGTGTGTGTGTGTGTGTGTATTCTCGTCCCGGCCTGTGGGTGGAGAGTAAACAGCTGCTCTGTTGGATGTCACGCCTTCTGTTTTTCCTTCTCACATCCTGTTGTTTACATCCGTTACCATCTCTACTCCTCCCTCACATCTCCGTTTAAAGACACTACTGAAATACACCATTAATAACAGAAGTTACTGGGACTGGGCCATTAATCCCAAATTAGATTAAACCTCGTAATGTCCTGTTGCAATGTTCTAATCACAGACTTAAATGTGTCAAAATATCAGTTACAGTTTTTGCAGCAGAGTTACTCAACCCTGCTCAACCAAAGAGACAAACTGTAAAAAAAACTACTTTTACAAAAGAAACAATCTAAGTGGTAAAAAGAGGCAAAAACAGCAAAGAATAGCAATAAAAGTTAGGTTGAGTTATTAAAAATGGCCAAAAGGCAACAAAAATTGGCATTTAAATTGGTATTAAACCTGGAAACACTAAAAAAGTAGCAAAAATGGCCCAAAAGTGGCAATGAAGAGTGGAAAGTGTCCAAAAAGCGTCAAAAATTGCCACAAAAAAAATTTAGTCGTTTTATGTTGAATGCTCTGTTACAAATATTTGGGGGGAAAAAAACTGAAAACTTTTTTTAAGCTTTAAGACAAATAAAAACACTCAAGGGAAAAATCCTGACACTGTCTTTCATAATTCCTGCATCAGAGGGTTAATAAAATGTTAGTAGTTGATTTCAGGCTGGTGTCTTTAAAAAAAAATACCCTTATTTCAGAAACTCACCCTGAACTCAACATTCCGGAATCTTTGCAGTGTTCCAGAACCTTTTTTGCGACATTCCGGAATCCTCGCAACATTCCAGAATCCTCGCAACATTCCGGAATCCTCACAGCATTCCAATTTCTAAACTCCAAAGTCATGTTTCTCTTTTAGAAAATGACACGTTTGCCCTTTAATGTATTTCAACAACCGGTGATGTCATAGTTTGAGCTCGTCTTGTGTTGTTCTCATTGAAATCTCGTGTGACTTTTTATAAACCAAGTTGTTCACATCAGTCTGAAATCTTAAACACATGTTTATAATTCTAAAGAATTAACATCCAATATCCAAACTCAATTTTATTTTTACTTTATTAATGTTTAGTGAAAACTTAATGTACACAAAGCTGTTTCCAGACCCTTTTGGTGACTGAAAAACGAAAATCTTCTGTTGGAAAAGCTGCAATTCAGGACTCTATTTCCTCTGGTTGGCATTTCTCTAGAAGCCTCCTCCACTGTTGCCAAGCCACAAAGTCGTCATCATTAAGTTAAAACATGGTGCTGTGGTCCTTCAGTGGGTTCACTCCACTTTCCTCCCACAGTCCACAAACACACCGTTTGGGTAGAACCATCCCTCGAAATTGTCTTTCTCTGCATAAAAGGCTGGTGACCTGACCTGTACTGTATAAAAATAATGGATAGACATTGGTTTATTGAGATGCTCCTCTCCTAAAGTCTTAAATTATGACGGCATTAGGCATTAGGCAATGGGCGTCCAAGATTTGGTACCCGGCGTAAGGCAATGATGGCGTCCAACTCTTCAGCATCACTTCCCAGCTCCTCCTTTTGGGGATCTTGAGGCGTTTCCAGTCTGGATGGGATACAAAATCCCTCCAGTGAGCTCAGGATCTAGATCAGGGGCCTCCTCCCAGTTGGACACACCCAGAAAACCTCAAAAATGGAGTCGTCCCAATCAATGCTCAAACCACGGAAATGATTTCAGGGAGTTGTGAGTCCACTCAAAAATCAAAAAGCACAGCATCAGATCTTGACTTCACTCAAAAATTTCAGGTTGAAACTGGAAAAGGATAAGAAATGTAGTCATTCGTGTCAACACCAGCAAACTTTGAGGAAGTTTTGAGAAAGGTTTCTGTCTTTTTTTTGAGGAAACACTTCTTGAATTCTTGTCAGGGTTTGTTTCTCTGATAATTGGATCCTGCAGAAATGCAGAAAACAAGCTCAACATGACGGGACTTCCCCTTCAGCTGAAACTTTAGAGAAACTCCTTCCTGCTTTTCTACATTCATCAACTGTTTTCTGGATCCTGGTGCTGAGTTCGATGCCCAGAATTTAGGTCAGGGAGTGTGTGTGTGTGTGTGTGTGAGAGAGAGAGAGGCCGTGAGTCTTCCTCGCGTTGAGGACATTTCTGCGAAGCGAGGTCACTCCGGCTCGACTCTCCGAGGGAAATCAGACATTATGGAACGAATGAAGTCAGCGAGACAGATGTGTGTTTGTGTTTCTGTGTGTGACGGCGAGCAGGCAGAGAGTGTGTGTTAGAAATGACGCATGAAGCTGCACCCTGTGAGAAACTGCTAACACAGTCCAGACGTGAAGCCTCGATGCTGGATTCACCCCCTGTAGTCCCGCCCCCCCCGGAGATAAGACCCAGATAGAGGCAACTCTCCAAGGCCTGAGACTTCTCATGTTATGCTGAGACAAACCATTTGAATACCAACGTGCCGGCGGATGATAAGCGGTGCCACAGTGAAGGAAAGTCTCGTTTAGTATCAGGGTTATCACACACTCAGCTCAGACCTGGTTCTCTGGTTCTAGAGTTTAATTTTGGCTCCAGTTTTGCAGCTTTTTGGGTCCAATCCAAAAATATCATCTTGTGTAAGCTTTGTTTTTATTGGCTGATACTTTCAGCCGTTTGATAGTTTGTCTTAAGAGTCATTGTCCTTAAAGATAATGATGCTAACACACCAGGGCTGGGAAATTAATCACAAATTAGATTAAATCACAATATGTCCTGCTGCAATATTCTAAGCGCAGGCAGTGAAATATTTGTATAACCTGAAATGTGTCAAAATATTAGATACAGTTTTTGCAGCAGATGTTACCAAACCAAAGAGACTAACATTTAAAAACTACCTTTACTATAATAAACTATCTAAGTGGTAAAAAAGAGGCAAAAACAGCAAGAAAACTTAGTTTGAGGTAGTAAAAAATGCCAAAAAAAGCAACAAGAATTGGCATTTAAATTGGGATAACGCCTGTCTCTTTAAGAAATTTAAAGCCCCCCCCCCCCGAACTCAACATTCCGGAACCTTCAGAACATTCCGGAATCTTCACAGCATTCCGTTTCTAAACTCCAAAGTCACATTACTCTTTTAAAAATGACATATTTGCCCTTTTAAAAGTAATTCAACAACTGGTGATGTTCACATACTCAAAAAGTAGCACAAAAAAAATGGTTCAAAGTGGCAAAAAAGAGTAAAAAAGTGACTAAAATATCCAAAAAACAACAAAAAATTGGCCAAAAAAATTTGGAGGAAACTTAAAACAAGTCTAAAAGTAGCAAAAATTGTTTAAAAAAAAAAAAAAAAAAAAAAAAAAAAAAAAAAAAAAAAAAAAAAAAAAAAAAAAAAAAAAAAAAAAAAAAAAAAAAAAAAAAAAAAAAAAAAAAAAAAAAAAAAAAAAAAAAAAAAAAAAAAAAAAAAAAAAAAAAAAAAAAAAAAAAAAAAAAAAAAAAAAAAAAAAAAAAAAGATCAAAAATGAGTAAAAACAACAAAAATTGGAAACAAATATTGGGAGTGAACCTTGAAAATTGTGAGAAGGAATCAAAAAATTGTCTAAAAGTGGCAAAAAAAGAAGGTAAAAGTGACTAAAATGCCCCAAAAGCAACAAAAAATTGGCAAGAAAAATTTGGAGGAAACTTAAAACAAGTCTAAGAGTAGCAAAAATTGTAAAAAAAAAAAAAAATAAGTGACATTAAAACATGTCACAAACTTTCCTTTTTTCTCATGCTTGTATCAATATTATTTTGTTAACTATTCATCTCAAATTTCCAGTTAATCATGTACGAGTTCAGTAAACTGTGCGCCTGCCAAATGTAGTGTAACAGGGTTCAAAGAAATCAATGAAAAACATTCTTCTGACTCAGGAGTTGCCAAATATTCACGGGTACCTGAGCGACAAAGCTGATTCCTTGGAATAAAAACATTCCTTGGAGTTAGTAGGAAGAAAATCTACGACATTCTCCTTTAAGCTATTTTTCCTCTCTCTCTCTTTTACTCTCTGCTAATTCCTCTCAGTTACTGACCTGTAGAAAATTCCCGAGTTAACTGTACAACATTTGTTTACTGGAGACTTTATTTGTTGTAGAGACAGTGTTAGTATTCATGAGTATTTCTCCAGCTTTAACCCTGAGAGCAACAAGAATCTTCTGGAATGTG
>RPOG01001264.1:47262-59675 GCA_008086565.1 Thalassoma bifasciatum
ATAACTTAAATAAAAACGTAATAATTATCTATATGTATAAATGGATACACATGTGTAATTATGATTTTATTTGAATATCATATAATATTATAAACTTGACTGTTTATCTATTTCACTTTTTTATCTCAATATGCTGACTTTTTTCTTACATTATGAACATTATCATAAAAGAAATTGATATTCTGTCATAATTTTGACTATATGACCTCAATTTTTTGTCATTTTATCTCAAAATAATTACTTTTTAACTCCAAATTATAACTTATTTATATTTACCTCTGCCCTCACATCCCTTTCGCATAGTTCTAATTGTGCTATAAATCTTTAAAATTATTCCTTTTCCCACCTTTGTTTCAGGCAACAAACTATTTTGATGTATAATTTCACTTTTTGCGATTTTATTTACTCACTCACTTATTGTATATCTTTTGGGAAACATTTTGTTTTGCATGTATTAAGAGAAAGAAACCAAGGAACAAGAGGAAAGAGGGGAATTTTTTTGACTATGTTGCAAAACTCAAATAATAAAAAACAAAAATTAATAATTAAAGCTTAATAATTGTCCTACTTTTATGACAGGGGGTGAAAGTCAAGGATAAAATAATATTTTATTTTCTGTTTTGCCTGTTTTGATTTCATTAGGTTTCACTTTATCTCTATATATTTATTTCCAGTGATGTTTTTCTCAGATTGTGTCACTTCGAAATCATGCGGTGTGTAAAAAAGTAAAGCATTTAATAGTTTAAACGAGATAACGTCTTGTATTTGGTTATAAATCAACAGTTTAGTGAATAAAATGAAACGTGATTAATGTGAAAAGATCAGAACATGTCGTGACTTATTTGGGTTAAATCTTCTAAACGATGGAAACGGACCCATTCTTGGGTAAAAGTGTAAATATTTGCTTTTCCCACTTGAATAAATTCACAGTACGATGTCAGTGTTTGCATTACCCACACACACTTTCACACACACACACACACACTTGCATTAAAAGAGGCCAGAAAGTGGCCTTTTAGGGCAGCACGCTGGCAGGAGTGTGTGTGTGTGTGTGTGTTTATAAAGTGAGGAGGTCATTTCACTGTATTAAAGTGTGTGTGTGTGTGTGTGTGTCCAGAAGTCGTCTTTTTCTCTCGTCAGTAATTGAAGCCACATGTTTGGCGTTCGCCCTCCTTCTGTTTCCTCCATCTTGATTTCACCCTCTCTTTATTTTTCCTCTTTAATTTAACACGACTGAAACAAAAATCATCATGATTCAACGTTTTCTTTCTCACTTTCTGAGTAAAACATTTTTAAATGTGACTCTTAACAGAATCTTCAGCATTAAAGGTTTGCTCGTCTCTGATTGGCTGAATATTCCGACAGCTCGGATTCTATTGGACGGATTCCGTGAACTCTGCCCGGCAACAGAACTTTAGCAGTTAAAGTTGCATCAGAATTATTTTGACAGTGTTTTCAGGGCGTTGAGCTCCAGCGAGGACACAACTGGATTTAATTTAATGTGTTTATGTGAATTTCACACATTTGTTGTTCTAAATTTACCGTTTTACAGCCTTAGTATGAAAAAAACCCAGTTATTAAAGCCACATAAGACTTTAAAGTGGATAAAATACTTGTTGTCAGCATAACTGGGAGTTAATTAATTTGTGAAACTGCAGAAATACAGACAAAAACTAATAAATGAAATTATACAGACCTCAATTTTTATGATACTTGTTTTGAAGTGAAAACATATGAAAGTGACAAACTAGCATTATTACTTATATATCATTTAGTGAGCATCATAGCATGAATTCCAGCGCCAAAATGAATAAGTTCATGATAATAATACAGGTAATATAAACATGCTGTTATAAATAGTGGTAAAAAAATCTCTGAAAAATCTAACAAATGCTACTTTGTGAACATGTAGCACGACTTTAGATAAAATAATAATAATGAAAGTTGGCAAGCTGTAAAATATAATTTTAGATTGAAATGCAAGTGTCTAATGTAAAAATATACTGCCATAAAAGGCTAAATTATCCATTAAGTTGAAGGTTTTGTACCACATTTTATTCCGCAATTGAATAATATATACCTGTATCACTGTTTTAGCTGTGTTTAAAATGTTCTATGCCAAAAAATTTGAATGTGTACTTTTCTTAAATTCTTTTTGGGGCCTTACTAATCAAAAATACTGAAAATATTTTATTTCAGACACATTTGTTGGACTCAAAAGTCAATTTGTGGCATAATTTTAAAAGCTTCTATAAAGAACTTTCAGTTTGTGTTGAGTTTGGCGCCCCCTGTGGACAAAGGGGTTTGCGTCATTTGTGGTTTCCAACAAAAAGTCTCTTTTTATGGTCAAATGTTGTTTCCTTTTCAATTCAATTTAACATTTTGCTTTATTATAATAACAAAAGAAACTATTTTAGGACAATGAATGAAAATAACCTGATTAGCTATTTCTTTAAATTGATTGGTGGGTCAATGACGTGACGTCCCCTTTTTTTGTGTCCGAGTGCAATATTTCCTTCCATCATGAATTGAGTATTTCATCACATGTATTTCTTTATTCTATGAAACCTCACAATAAACTTGTGTAGAAATTTGATAATTTTATATTGTACAAAAAAACACAAAACCAAGGAGTTTGGGGGTTTTACAGTCCACCACGTACCGTCCTGACAAGTATCCACAGTAATTAAACTCTAAAAATTGAATGTCAGTTATTGTAAATGGAAATTAAAAATACAGTGGCATTATTTTATGCTTGAACCTTCTTAACCATTATAAACCAACGAGGTGGACTGTAAAAACCCACGAGTTTAATTTTTATGATTTTTTATTACTTGGATTTTTGAAACTTTACAACCAGTTGATGACTTTAGACAATCTTTTGTATTAAGAAGTGAGTCTTTATACAAAAATAGGTAAAAGTTTCTTGAAAAATTTTTATGCAAAAAACTGGGAGAAAAACAGTAACTGGGTAGTTCTGTTGTTCAGGTCCAGGTGTGTTATTTCGCTCTCGTCTCGATGATATGTGTCAGTATGTTATCATCACATCGCTACAGGGTCTTTGCTTTGGCTGCACTTTTGTTTACATTCGTCACAACACCTGAACGTGAGGGCAGATCCAAACACATGCGGCCGCTTTGTGGAACGATAGAAGTTAAAGATTGAAGGAAAGAGGAATGTAGGAGGAGATTAGAGGCGTCTATTCTGAAATTAAAGACAAAAAGAGAAACTGGAGCGTCTGATTTCAGTCTGATTTGTTTCAGTGAAGGACAATTTTAAAGACTTTAATTGGTTCTTTAGTTTCCCCTGAGGGTGAGGGAACTTCAGTAAAGGTGGTAATAAAACTTTCAACAGCCTCTAATTACAAACCGGCTCTCACAGACTCTTTGTGGCGCTGTACAATTATCCGTCTGTCTCCTCTTTGGGTTTAATCAATATTTTATACTTCTATTCAAACTACATGGGGGGGGGGGCTTGCACTTCCTTTCAGCAAATGCTGGATGAAAATGCTGAGCACCATATTTCAACACTCTTACATTTCTTTGCAGGAAAAGTTCAATGTTGAAATGTTGAGCTCTATTGCAATATTCAGCATTTCCTTGCAGCAAATGCTTAGTGTTGAAATGCTGAGCCCCATTTCAGCATTTCAACACTTTCTCCGCTGAAATGCTAAGCCACAACACTTACCTAAACATCTCCATTGCTGTATTGTAGTAGCGCTGAACTGAGTAACACCCATCAGTCGTATTTATCATGTAAAGTCCTATTTATAATGCTTATGCTCAGCATTTCAACACAATAAATAAGACTGATAATAATAATAATAATAATAATAATAATAACTTCATATATATGGCGTGTTACAAAGACCAACAAAAGAGGAAGGTACCCAAGCTAAACATTAATTAGGAAAAGTGTGTTACTCAGTTCAACGCTGAGCAATAGAAATGCTAAGGTTAGGGTTGTGGCTCAGCATTTCAGCATTAAGCATTTGCTGCGATGAAGTGCTTAATATTGAAACGGGGCTCAACGTTTCAACATTAAGCTTTTCCCGCAAGGAAATGCAATTGTGTTGAAATGTGGTGCTCAGCATTTCCATCCAGCATTTGCTGAAAGGAAATGCAGGCACCCCCACTAGTTTAAATAGACGTATAAAATGTTGATTAGACCCAAAAGGGAGACAGACGGATAATTGTATGATGGCACAAAGAGTCTGCGTAGCATTTCAGCATTAAGCATTTGCTGCAAGAAAGTGCTTAATGTTGACATAGGGCTCAGCATTTCGACTCTGAGTTTGACCTGCACAGGAAAGCGAGAGTGGAAATATGAATGTAAACAAAATCTCATATTTTGCTTTAACTGTAACAACAAAATGAACCACATTAAGTTGATTAGAATTTCAAAATAATTAATTTTTTTCTCTTCTCTTTCTGCAGCACTTCTCCGAGCTCCTCGATGACCTCTCCCAGGATGCTTACGACCCGGTCGACGACTCGCTGGGGAAGGACAGGCCTCACTCTCCGCCGCCGCTCTTGTACCTCCCCCTCCTGCCCCCTCTGGACAGGGGCAGCAGGGGGGAGGGGGGAGTGTAGTGCCGGCTCGTGTCGATGAGCGAGACGCCGCTGTCAGCTGGTGTCAGCGGCGACAGCGTGGACTGCCCTCTTGTGACGTCGCTAGCAGGTGAGACAAACGCTTCGTTAAAGTCAGACTCTTAAATAAAGCCTCGTGGAATTAACACGGATGCTGGTTCAACTGGTTTGGCTCAAATCAAACTGGTTTAATCTTAGTGACCTCACTGGACCAGCAAAACTGGAAACTAACCAAACCCTCATTAAATGTTTCAGCTTCATGTTTAACCTCTAATAAAGTTATAAATGGGTCAATGACAAAAAGAGGGTCTAAAAACTTATTTTTAAAAAGTTCTTTGAAAATGAGAGAAGGATTATGTTTTCTAACAGATTTCAATAGTTGACCAACATTTCAAAGTTTTTAGGTTCATTATTTTTTTGTATTTTTAATTTGAGCACCCAAAAATGTCAGGTGGCGAAACCAAATATATGAAAATATATTTATATGTTCCACAATAAAAAAGACACACTTTAATAACCGTTCATAGAGAGTTCACAGACATCACTGAGTATGTAAAAGTAAAACACACAAAGTAAAGAAAATAAACACTTATTCTATTTATTAAACTACAATTTTATACATTTCACATTATTACATTGGTTGTACCACCTGACATGGAAATTGTTCCAGTCACCAATGAAGTGAAAAACGGACAAAACATTTTTACATTTCTCAACAGCTTTAAAATTCTTTTTATTTGCAAAGAATGTTTTATTTAAAAAGGTTCATGCATAAAATAATGCCACTGTATTTTTAATTTCCATTTACAATAACTGACTAAGTTAAAAATCTCAAATTAATGACACCTATGAACAGTCCTGCCAACGTGGTGGACTGTAAAACCCCCAAACTCCTTGGTTTTGTGTTTTTTTGTACAATATAAAATTATCAAATTTCTACACAAGTTTATTGTGTCCTTTCATAGAATAAAGAAATACATGTGATGAAATACTCAATTCATGATGGACACAAAAAAAGGGACGTCACGACTTGTTTTGTTCGTTTATTTCCGTGTCGCAGAGTCTGACGGCGACTCCAGCGAGTGGCCGATGGAGCAGGACGAGACCATCGACAGCCTCCTGTGCGAGAGCCCCACCCTCCTCCCCACCCTCTCCCTTTCTCTGACCACAGCAGGGGGCCCGGCACCCGAGGGCCCGGCTGTGGCATCTGCCGCTCCTGCTGCCACCTCCACCACCACCACCACCAACCCCCCGACCCAGCCCCCAGCGGAGAGCAAGAACCAGGGCAAAGGCATCAAGGTGAATTTACAACCTGAAATACTCTCAATAACACGGAATACAACCCCTTTAATACTTGATTTCAGTCACTGTCCCTTTAAGACTTATCAAGGCCCTCTTAAATTAAGTAATCTGGAACCTCCTTATGATTTAACTTTCAGTCACTGTCCCTTTAAGACTTATCAAGGCCCTGTCAAAACCCTGCATTCCGGAACCCCTTTAATACTCTATTTCAGTCACTGTCCCTTTAAGACTTCTTAAGGCCCTCTCAAAACCCAGCGTTCCGGAACTGCTTTGTGACATATATTTCAGATACTGTCTCTTTAAGACACATCAAGGCACCGTTGAGCCCAACATTCTGGAACCCCTTTAACACTAAATTTCAGTCACTGTCCCTTTAAGACTTATCAAGGCACTCTTAAATTAAGCAATCTGGAACCTCCTTATGATTTAACTTTCAGCTACTCTTCCTTCAAGACTTATCAAGGCCCTCTCAAAACCCAGCATTCTGGAACCCCTTTAATACTTGATTTCAGTCACTGTCCCTTTAAGACTTATCAAGGCCCCCTCAAAAACTCTGCATTCTGGAACCCCTTTAATACTTGATTTCAGTCACTGTCCCTTTAAGACTTTTCAAGGCCCTCTCAAAACCCTGCATTCTGGAACTCCTTTGTGACATATATTTCAGATACTGTCTCTTTAAGACACATCAAGGCACTGTTGAGCCCAACATTCTGGAATCCCCTTTCACACTTAATGTCAGTCGCTGTCCCGTTAAGACTTATCAAGGCACTCTTAAATTAAGCAATCTGGAACCTCCTTATGATTTAACTTTCAGTCACTGTCCCTTTAAGACTTATCAAGGCCCTCTCAAAAACCCTGCATTCCGGAACCCCTTTAATACTTGATTTCAGTCACTGTCCCTTTAAGACTTATCAAGGCCCTCTCAAAACCCAGCGTTCCGGAACTCCTTTGTGACATATATTTCAGATACTGTCTCTTTAAGACACATCAAGGCACCGTTGAGCCCAACATTCCGGAACCCCTTTAACACTTAATGTCAGTCACTGTCCCTTTAAGACACATCAAGGCGCTTTGGAACAATGGATTCCGGAACCTTCCCTTCAGTGTTTCCATGCAATAAAATTCTGTTTAGCTTTTTAAAACAAAATAATAATAAACAAAAATAATTACAACATTTTTCAGAGTTTGAGACTTTTCCCATGTTGAAATAAAGATATAGATGCGTAAAATGGCAGCTCTGTCATTAAATTTTGTCAGTTTTTAACCCTGTGGTGATTGTTTTTCTCTCTTTTTACAGATTAAAGAAGAGAATATCATCCCTCAGATTAAACTTGAACCTCATGAAGTGGATCAGTTTCTAAACTTGTCCCCCAAAGGTCAGGACTCAGACTCTCCTCTCTTTGTTGTTGTTAGTTACCCGGTGCAGTGAGGCCCCCTGCTGGTCGTTCGTTGTAACTCCTTAAACACCATCTAACCTTTCTGTCCAGGTCTGGAGTCCATGCAGATGCCCCCCACCCCCCCCAGCTCCCACGGCAGCGACTCAGAGGGGAGTCAGAGCCCCGTTCACGCTCCACCCGGACTCTCCTGCCCCACCTCCCCCACCAGCCCCGCCCCCTCCCAGCCCGGGCTGAAGGTGTCGCCTCGGGCCGCTTCCTGTCTCTCCAACTCCCCCCTGCTCACCGCCCCCCACGTGAGTGAAAACCAGGGAACTGTTTATTCAAGAGTCTGACGGTTGTAAATAATCAGCAAACACCTGTATAAGGAGCAGGGAAGTCTGATATGTATTAAAAGTTATGTAAAATGTAAAATAAAATTCACTTTTCCAAATAAAAAGACAGTTACAAAAAAATAATATCACCTTCTGAATTCAAGGCTTGATTTTCAGCTACTGTCTCTTTAAGATACATCAAGGCACTGTAGAGCCCAACATTCCGGAATCTCCCTAACAATTGATTCTAGATACTGTCTCTTTAAGACGCATCAAGGCACTTTGAAACCACATATTCCAGAATCACTTTATGACACATATATATTTCAGTTATTGTCTCTCTGAGACGCATCAAGGCAACGTCGTGGAGCCCGGCATTCTAGAACCTGCTTAACACTTTAAGTCAGCTACTGTCCCTTTAAGACTTATCAAGGCCCTCTCAAAACCCTGCATTCCGGAACCCCTTTGTTACTTGATGTGTCTTGAAGGAAGAGCAGCTGAAAGTTAAATCATAAGGAGGTTCCAGATTGCTTAATTTAAGAGTGCCTTGATAAGTCTTAAAGGGACAGTGACTGAAATTTAGTGTTAAAGGGGATTCCAGAATGTTGGGTTCCACAGTGCCTTGATGTGTCTTAAAGAGACAGTAACTGAAATATATGTCATAAAGGAGTTCCGGAACGCCCGGTTTCAAGAGGGCCTTAATAAGTCTTAAAGGGACAGTGACTGAAATCGAGTATTGGAGGGGTTCCAGAATGCTGGGTTTTGAGAGTGCCTTGATAAGTCTTAAAGGGACAGTGACTGAAATTTAGTGTTGAAGGGGATTCCAGAATGTTGGGCTCGACATTGCCTTGATGTGTCTTAAAGAGACAGTAGTAGAGACATTCTAGAACCTGCTTACCACTTTAAGTCAGTTAGTGTCCCTTTAAGACTTATCAAGGCCCTCTCAAAACCCAGCGTTCCGGAACCCCTTTGTTACTTGATGTGCCTTGATGTGTCTTAAAGAGACAGTAACTAGAATATATGTCATAAAGGAGTTCCGGAATGCTGGTTTAGCTGAGAGGGCCTTGATAAGTCTTTTTCAGTCACTGTCCCTTTAAGACTTATCAAGGCCCTCTCAAAACCCTGCATTCCGGAACCCCTTATATACTCGATTTCAGTCACTGTCCCTTTAAGACTTATCAAGTGATAAGTTCCTGTGTCTCCAAACCAGGGAACTGTTTATTCAAGAGTCTGACGGTTGTAACCAAAATTTCACATGATTTTTTTTTCTTGTTTTTCAGAAGCTGCAGGGGTCGGGGCCGCTGATGCTGACTGAAGAAGAGCGCCGCACGCTGGTGGCCGAAGGTTACCCCGTCCCCACCAAACTGCCGCTCACCAAAGCCGAGGAAAAGGCGCTGAAGAAGATACGCAGGAAGATTAAAAACAAGGTTTGTGTCCCGATCGGAAACATTAATACACCCCCAATTCCAATGAAGTTGGGATGTTGTATATATATATATCGTCTAGTTAGAGCCCAATTTGTTTAACAAAGACCTGAAATTTCATAAAAACAGCGAAACAATGACCCGAAATGTAGTAAATGGTTGATAATGTAACAAAAGTACTGAGTCAGAAATGTTTAAAAAAAGTAATAAAACCCAAAATATGATAGATGCTGATATCAAAAGTGTATGTAAAGTTATTACATTTCAAGCTAAACCCTTTTTTTTGGACATTTTGGGTATAATAACATTTTGTTTAAATTACAATTCAGGTCATTTTAATATTCTTAAAACCATAACTGATATTTAAAATTTTCACATTGTTATGTACATTTGTATCTTCATAAAACAGCTTCTGACAAAATAATAGTTTTTTTTAAATGATTTGGCGGCCCACTTGTGATACCTCCACGGCCCGCCGGGGGGCCACGACCCACAGGTTGGGAATCACTGGTATAAAATGAATTTCAAAATGAGCAAGTATTTGCACCAAAACAATAAAGTTTATCAGTTTCAACTTTAAATATGTTGTCTTTGTGGTGTTTTTAATTGAATATAAGTTGAAGAGGTTTTGCAAATCATTGTTTTCTGTTTTTATTTACATTTTACACAACTTCATTGGAACTGAGGTTGTATAAAACCAACTACTGTGGATTTTTTTCCCTGAGTTTTAAACTTTATTTTCCTGTTTTTGTGTCAGATTTCAGCTCAGGAGAGTCGCAGGAAGAAGAAAGAGTACATGGACACTCTGGAGAAAAAGTAAGAACGTAATATATTATAAATTATCGCTTTAAATTTTCACTCCTTCTCCAGACTTGATTTATTGACATGACATTTAATATCACTGTTACGACATGAGAGCTGTTTCTCTGACGTCTGTGATTTGATTTATTGGTTTTATATGAAGCGTTTGCAATGACATTAAATCATTTACACAAGAGGAAAACGAAAACACTCTTGCAGCATTTCTCCACCAATTTTCAACCGTAGTCTCAAATAAAAGTGACGCAAGACTCTCAAGATGTTTTATTACGACGAAAATCTGTCGACATATCCATCTCATGATGAAATATATCATTAAATGCTGTTTTAAAAGTTTAATTTGTTGTATAAGCAGAAGAAAAGAAATCAGTGAGTGACCCTGCAGTTCTTCTCTCTGACCACAGGGTGGAGACCTGCTCCAACGAAAACCACGAGCTGCGCAGGAAAGTGGAAACTCTGGAGTGCAACAACAAGTAAGAACGTCCAAAATCACACATTTAAAAAAAAGCATTTCCAGCTTTTATGACTTTAAATTAAAGGAGCATTCCACCTTTTTCATCCCAGTTATTTATGAAAAGGTGTGAAACCTGTCGTCTCCTGGTTCATGTGTTTTGTTTTTGCGCTGTAATCGTCCTCAGGTTTCTTCCCCCACACAGTCTTTTAAACCCAACTATTGTTGCTTTAATTATTTTTAACAGCGTAAAGAAAAGAGCTGATGAGTCAGCTGTCAGTCATCGAGCTTTATTTTGACGTCCCGTCAGTCAAAGTGATTTCAGACGAGTCACCGGGAAAAACAAACACCAGGAAAGGAAAAAAAAAGATGATTCACAGCAGAGGAAGTGTCCAGAGTGTGATTTTTCTCAAAAAAAAGAAACAGAAATTTGGACGTCAGCGTCAGTTTGTGAAACATTTAAAGGTGTAAAAGAGAATAATGTGAAACTGCTGCTTTAACGAGGCCTAGCAAACGTTCACTTTTATGGTGGTAAAATTATGTCTGCGGGGATTTTATAAAATTCTCCAAAATATTCAAGTGTTTGTCTCAGTTTTTCTAAAAAAACATTGATATTTATAGAAAATCAAAGCTGCACTGAGCTACTGACATTATTCACCAACCTGTCAAGATGTTTAAAATGCAGGAAAACATGAAACTCTGAGCCTCAAAATCTAAATTTAACTTTAATTAAGATTTAGAGGCATAACAATTTTGTACAATACAAAAATATTAACTTTTTCTTTTTATGGAAGCATGTGATGAGGAATTGTTATAGGAGCCTGTTTCCATCTGTTGAGTAAATATGAAAATAAAAACTTGACTTTTTTTAGACTTTCTCTGGCCCACATTGAGTCAAAATTTTAAGGTAAAAAGTCAAAAATGTAAGATAAATGTCAAAATTTTGACATAAAAGGTAAAAATTTTAGGTATAAGGTTGCAAATTTTGGATAAAAAGTCAAATTTTTATATTTAAAGTAAATATTTCAAGACGAAATGTCCAAATTTTATAATAAAAATGAAAATTTTGAAATAAAAGGTCCAAATTTTAGACATAAGGTTGCACATTTTGGTATAAAAAATGAAAATTCTGAGATACAAATTCACCATTTTAGGGCAAGAAGTCAAAAATTTGAGATATGAGGTTTCTAATTTTAGATAAGTCAAAAGTTTTGCAATCGAAAGCCAAAACTTTGAGGAAAAAAAAACATAATTTTAAGGTAAAAAGTCAAAAATGTCAGATAAAATATCAAAATTTTGACATAAAAGGTTAAAATCTGTGGTTTGAGGTTGTAAATTTTGGATAAAAAGTCAAAATTTTTACATGAAAAGTCTAAATTTGATATTTAAAGTAGATATTTCATGATAGAATGTCTAAATTTTAAAATAAAAATGAAAATTTTGAAATAAAAGGTCCAAATTTTAGATATAAGGTTCGGAAAAATGTCAAAATTTTGAGATATGAGGATTCTAATTTTAGATAAGTCAAAAATGTTGCAATCAAAAGCCAAAACTTTGAGGAAAAAAAACACAATTTTTGGACAAAAAGTGAAATATTAGAGATCAACAGTCATAATAGTAATAAAGTCCAAACTTTGAGACAGCTAAGTCATGGTTTTCAGATACAAGTCAAAATAAACCACTAAAAAGTTTAACATAGTAGAAAAAAATTGTAATTTTGGGACAAAAGTAAAAAATCTTGAGATGAAAAAGTCAAAAATTTAAAGAAAATGTTCAAATATTGGGATAAAAAGTCGGACTTTTAAGATTTTTTTTAAGCTATATTGTCGTCTTTGAGGATCTTTGGGTTCACTTTACAGGGTTTTTAGAAAATGGTTACGCCCATTTTAACTGGACTGTTTGCTCTACTTATGCCTGGATGATCTTTGTGTGTGTGTGTGTGTGTGTGTGTGTGTGTGTGTGTGTGTGATACAACCTTTGAGTGAACTGTGGTAAATGTGAGCAGCTGTTCCAGGTCTTGTTTTCCGCACGTTAGTTTTCTGTGTGTTATGTTGTGTGTCTAACCTTTGTGCCTGTGTGTGTGTGTGTGTGTGTGTGTGTGTGTGTGTGTGTGTGTGTGT
>RPOG01001264.1:59955-108525 GCA_008086565.1 Thalassoma bifasciatum
CTCTCTCTCTCTCTCTCTCTCTCTCTCTCTCTCTCTCTCTCTCTCTCTGCAGGTGGTCGTGTTGTGTTTCGCTCTGTTTTTGGGAAGTTTCTACCCGAGCAGTTTGACTCCGGGCGCCACCGTCACTGAAACCGGCCTCGCCGCCAAACAGCCGGGGGTCAAAGAGTCGTACGCCGCCACGGGTAATTATACGTCACCTAAACGCTAAAAAAACACCAAAAAAACTCATCATGGTAACTTTAAAATACTGCACACAAATCAAAACAACATATTAAAACAACTTCCTTTTAAAGAGGGGTAAAGTGACTGTTGTCACAGAGCTGGGTTTGTTTGGAATTGTTCATTTTGAACATGAAGATAAAAGAATTAACGATTAAACAACCTGCAACTGACCATGGATGTTTAAAAAACAGAAATCATACAGTTTATACATAACACAAAGAAAACAACGGAGTGGATAGTAGTAAAACTTGTTGTTTTCTAACCTCTTCTCCACTGTTAATAATTTCTAAAAAAAATAAGAGGTTGTAAATTTTTAGATAAAAAGTAAAGTTTTGGATAATTCACATTTGATGGGGAAAAAGGCTAAAATTTTGAGGTAAACAGAATTATAGAAAAATAAAGTCAAAATTATGAGACATCAAGGTCAGAATTTTAGATAAAAATTCATCATTCTGATGTAAACAAAAAAAAAAAATTCCAAATATTAATTAAAATATGTAATTTGGGTTTAAAAAGTCATAACATTCCAGTGCAAATATCAAAATTTATGATACTGAGTCAAAATTTTAAAGTAAAAATTTATACATTGAGAGAACAGGTCAAAAAAATTAGTTGAAAGTCAAAATTTTGAGTCAATGATCAATAATTCATCCACCACCTTGAACTTATTTTCACATCTTTTTACCATTTTTGCCATTTTTCCCAACTGAGCCTCTTTAACACTTTTATTCAGCTACTGTCCCTTTAAGGCACATGAAGGTGCTCTGTGACCCAACATTCCGGAACCCCTTTAACACTTGAATTTAGTCACTGTCCCTTTAAGGCACATGAAGGTGCTCTGTGACCCAACATTCCGGAACCCCTTTAACACTTGAATTTAGTCACTGTTCCTTTAAGACACATGAAGGCACCCTGCAACCCAACATTCCGGAACCCCTTTAACACTTGAATTTAGTCACTGTTCCTTTAAGACACATGAAGGCGCTCTGTGACCCAACATTCCAGAACTCCTTTAACACTTTTATTCAACTACTGTCCCTTTAAGACACATGAGGGCGCCCTGCAACCCAACATTCCGGAACCCCTGTCCCTTTAAGACACATGAAGGCGCCCTTCAACCCAACATTCCGGAACCCCTTTAACACTTGAATTTAGTCACTGTTTCTTTAAGACACGTGAAGGCGCTCTGAAACCCACCATTCCAAATTAATTTTTATCTATTTCTTTTATAATTTATTTAACATTAACCAAATCTAATTTATCTAGAATATTCCCAAGGTCACATGTTCTTTTTCTGTCCAAGACTACATCAATTTTTAATGACTTTTTTTTTTTTTTACCACATTACCACACATAGAAATTCAGGTTAAAATGTTGATGCAATATTTGGAATTTTACTAAACCAAGCTCAACTTCCTGTTTTGAAATCCCAGATATTCGTGCTTTAAAACACTAACACTATATGAATTCAGACATATACACCAAGATATGCAAATATATACATGTGAAAAACTTCAGTCTGTGTAAAACTTATGGCTCCAGTTTGTGGTTGGTGTAAATATTAGCGGCGGTGAGTGTCCCTTTAATAAAGTTTAACCTCTTCGCTCTGTTATTCTGAACGATTATCTCTCTGCTGTGAAACTGTGAAGGTTCATAGGTTCAATCACAGCCACAGAGAAATAATAAGAGTTGACCTTTTAACAGCCTTTTACAAAAACCTCCCACACACGCAAATCAGTAATAGAGCTAAGATGTCATTTTCCTAACAATCAAGTTTTGTTTCCGTCCTTATTCTGCCCACACACACTCACACACACTCACACTCACACACTTGCTTCTGCAAACGTGGTAAGAAAAAACTCTCAGATTTGTCTCTTTTCTTTTTCCAGTGAAGTCCAGAAACCTTCTCTCCACCTTCGAGGACGAGCAGCCTCACCTGCTCGGTCTGGGCGGAGAATATCCCGACCAATGGGAGGACACGCCGGCCGTCGTCATGGCAGCGTGGCGTCGCTCGGAGCAACAGAAGCTGTCGGCCGAGCCGGTCAAAGTGGAGACGCATCCGCCGTACAGGAGTAAAAACAACGAGACGCAGACGACGAAAAACCTGCTGATGGATATGCACAGGTAAAGACTCAACTTGAGGAACGATTCTGAAAAGGTTCTAAAAAAATAACATGGAACGTTTCATAGCTGCCAAATTTCCACAAGAACAGAAAACAAAAATGAACAACCCAGTTTGTGAGGACTTTTTTTTTTATTTTGCCCACAGTAAGTCAAAATTTGAACTTTCAATATCGAAAATTTTGACTTTGTAACTCATAGTTTTGACATTTTCCAAAATTTTGGATTTTTTTTTTTTAATCTGAAATGTTCCAGTTTTTATTAAAATGTGAATTTTAATCTTGAATTTTTAAACATTCTATCTCAAAATTTTGACTCCCAGCTAAAATTTGACTGTTTATCTCAGAAGTTTGACTTTTATCTCAAAAATTCACTTTTTCATTCAAAAATTTTGATTTTTTTAAGTAAAAAATGTTTTTCTGTTTGTTCAAATTTGACTTTTTATCTCAAACCTTTGAACTCAATTGTGACTGCTATTCTCAGAAGTTTGACTTTTATCTGAGAACTTCAATTTTCATATAAAAATTTTGATTTTTTTTTATGTAAAAATTTGTTACTTTGTTAAAATTTGACTTTTTTCCCAAATTTTTTGAACTTTTTTTCACAAAATTTTGACCTTTAACTTAAAAATGTATCCTAGAAGTCATACTTTGTTCTCAAAATTTCAATATTTATCCCAAATTTTTGACTTTGTTACTCTAAATTTTGAACTTTTGTTGTAAGCTTTCTACTTTCATGAAAATTTGACTTTTTATCTCAATTTAAAAAAAGAAACCTTTTTACTTAAAATTCTCACTTTTTATCCAAAATCTGACTTTTTACCCTTTTTTTGTTTAATGCTTAAAGCAGTATTATTCCACAGGTTCGACATTTTTTTCAGATTTTTTTATGCTTTTTCAGCAATATTATTTCACAAGTTTAGCATTTTTCAGCAGTGTTTAATGCTTTAAGCAGTATTATTCCACAGGTTCAACATTTTTTTCAGATTTTTCAACTGCTTAGAGCAATGAGATTTCACAGGTTTCACAGATAGCTTTCTTCAGTTTCAGCATTTCAACGCATTTTCTGCAAGGAAATGCAAATTTTCTAGTTTAAACTATTAACTCAATTTTTTTTTTTTTGTCCAAATTTTTTTTAAACTTTCATACCAAAAAATGATTTCTAGAGCATGCCGAGAAAAACCGGGTCATTTTGGGCAATTTTATAAAACGTCCCCTGAGATTATTTACCGCCAAAAAGAAGAACATGTGCGGGTTAAAGAGGATGTTTTTGACTTTGGGAAAATTTAAGGCACATTCTAGAATTTACCCAGAATTCTGCTGCTTTTATCTCCAGCAGCCATTCCCAACCTGTGGTCCGCGGCCCCCCGGTGGGCCGTGAAAGTATTGCGAATGGGCCGCCAAATTCCCCCCAAAAATGTCTGGTCCAAGTGTAAATACAAGATACAAATAAACAGAATAATGTTAAGAATGTTAAAACTGTCGGTACAAATTTCCTTTAATTGTTACAAGTCTATAAGTATATATTTTTTATCAGGAAATTCTTCCACACAATGTCGGTTTATCCATTGTACTGGACTTTGAATTGTTACTTAACATTGTTCAACAATGTAAAACCCCTTTTTCATCTGATGTTTTGGGCTCAGCATCTGTTATATTATTGAAAAGTTATTACATTTTGGGTTTATTACATTATTTTAATCACATTTTGGGTTGCTGTTACATTTCAGGTCATTGTTACGAATTATTTTATATAAACAAAGTAATTGTTTTATTATCATTTTATTGACTTGATTCTTGTTATTGTTTCTATGTGACTGACTGTTTGGCTGACTATGAAACATGTGCTGCTGTCTTGGCCAGGACTCCCTTGTAAAAGAGATTTTTTTTTTAAATCTCAATGGGAAAACTCCTGGTAAAATAAAGGTAAAATAAAAAAAATAAAAATATCATCCATACTTATTGGGACAAAGGTGGGCCCCAACATTTTTGAGACTTAAAAGTGGGCCCTGAGTTGGAAAAGGTTGGGAATCACTGACTCATGATGTCATCAACTGATCAAATCTCGTTTACTCCTTTTCACGTTTTCGTCACATTTTGAAACTTTGTCGTTTTTGTTTCCAGGTCTCTGGAGCAGCGGGCGAACGAGAGCAGGAGTAAAGTGATCGAACTCGAGCGAACGGTCAACGAAACCTCCTGAGACCCCCACACCCCCACCCCCCCCTCCCTCTCTGGAGCATCAGTGTCCTGGAGTCAACCTCATACTGTAGCGCCCTCTGCTGGTCGTTCACGCTCACTTTCTTTCGGTAATCAGAAACACTGTAATCGTAGAAAAAATCATCGTGTTATGGATAAAAACCAAAGAGGCACTGGCTGCCTCCTTCCTGAAGTAAAGATGCACTGAGTAATTTTTACGTCACATTCCCGCTTGTTTCTCTTACGCTAATTGTTACGAGAACAGATTTAATAACCAATTTAATAATGTAGCGCAGCGTTTATTCCAATGGAAACTAAATTAATTTGACATGTGAGGCTTTTCACAGGACACTGACACAGATCCTTTGTATTTATAGAAACTTTTTTTTGTTTTTCATAAAGATATTGCTCTTTGTAGTTTATATTTCTTTTAATGTTAAATGTTTTTATTTCATTCCTGAGATACACACATGCCATTTTGATATCCTTTAATGTTCATATTGTATTTTTATTTGGTTGTACTCTTTTATATGTTGTATATTTTGTCTTTATTTGAGGGATAGCTCTGGGTTCCTGCGCGAATTTCTGACAAAACTTTGAATCATTTAACTCACGTCTGTGATTTTCTCGCGATGAAAACTGACTGAAAAGAAAACTTTAACATCCTAAAACAACAACAAAAATATTATTTAAACACTTTATCTTTTTATTTGATATCTAAGGACCCTGAATTTTATGCCTGTGACGTATTTCTTTAATTATTTTTCTTAGACGGTCGCTGTGTTCGAGGCACGCATCAATATTTGAACCTTACGCTAAAATTTTAGTTTAGCCTTAAATGCTAACGCTAAGGGCTACATTTTTAAGTTGTTTCAACGACACATCAAAGTTTCTCCCGTGACGTCATTTTACTTTAGAGAACTTTTTGAGAAATTTAACCGTTGAAAGTGAAAACGGGAGTAATCCGCTGCTAGCATCTTGGTTAAACAAGCTAGCTTAGCTCTTTCTCAAGTTACTTTTTCGGCATCTTTGCTTTTATTGCACAGCACAGCTAACGACACCTACGTGGAGACTAGAGAGTGAGAAAATACTTATTAGCCTGGAGTGAGCGCTGCGAGGACTGTAGCCTCCGTATATAGACGCGCTTTAGCGGCTAAGCTAACTCTAAAATTTGAAGATTCCATTTCAGCATTTTTAAAAGAACTCAATAAATAGCCAATAAGAAAAATGCTAAGTGAGAGCTGCTGGTTACAAACGGAACTACTTGGACAAAGCTAGGCTAGCTTTAAGTCTTCACTTTTAAATGTAGCCTAGCTAAGCTAGCTAGTAGTTCGCTAGCAGCTTTGTTATTAGCATACATACAAAAATAGTAAGAAATTTCTTGTCTAGCTTTTGGCAAGAAAGTAAGCAAACATAATAGTATTGTTGTTTAGTCAACTGCTAGCCATGCTAACATGTTTAGAGAAGCTAACGGAGGAAAAAGTAAAATAATTGGTGCAAAAAAGTCTTAGCGGGGAAAATGTCAACAATGTGAGATAATTAGGTCAAAAATTTGAAATAATGAAGCAAAAAATATGAGAAAATTTGGCCAAAAATGTGACAAAAATGTCAAAAAATTGGAGATAATTTGGTCAAACTTTTGAAATTATGACGAAAAAATTATGCGAAAAATAAAAAAAAATTGAGATAATTAGCTTAAGTTATTTTGAGATAGTGGAGGCAAAAATATGAGGAAATGTAAGTAAATTTAAGATTATAAAGTCAAAATTTTGAAAAAGACATAATTTTACGAAGGTAGAGCTAAGCTAGCTTGTTTCCCGTGATTCTAACCCGTAAGCTAAGTTTAGCTAGGTACGCTACGCTAACGTATAGCTCGTAGCAGCTTCGCCTCCAGGCCTTAAAGTGATATCAACTTTCTCTTTCCGAATAAACCTTTGAATATTCCGACTTTTTTGTTGTAAATAGTTCACGTTAACGTCCTGCACTGACTTTTATTTATGCTTCTGCCTTAAAACGCGACGTCAGCTCAAAGAAACTCTCTCTGCTCTCTCTCTTTCTCAGCCTTTGCCAAAAACATTTCTTCTCTCCTAGAAATGAAAAAGTATCTATTTTTGTAAATATGAGTTGTTGTTAATAAGTGAAAAAGTCTAAATGTGTTTGAAAAAAACTTAATCACGGATTCAGGACTTTTGTGTTGTTAAATCTTTCACTTCATGTTGGAAAAATCCCCATTGATTAAAATCCACTTTGATGCTGAAGATATTTATTCAGACAGTTTTGAGAAACAGCTAAAGCCTGTTCAGCCAAGATTTGTGAGAAAATGTACAAAACTGTCACCAGAATTTTCCTGTGGAGACTTTTCTACACGTTTGTGTGTTTGAGTCTCATTTTTTAAGCTTTAAAGACCAACAGCGAAATCATCAAAGCTTTTTTTTATGTTGCTTAAAGTTAGTTAAACCTACATTCCTTTCTGTTGAGTTTTTACGTAGAGAATGAAAGAAAAAATTATTTTATGTTTTCCTCTTCTAGTTGTGACCAAAACTTGTCGCCAGTGAAGTAGAGGAGAGAATATTTTTCAGATTTCATTTCTATGTCGCCTCTTTGTAAAGCCGCCCTGACTTAGACTTTTTGTCTTTTGCTTTCAAATAAATAAAGTATTTTCCTTAGTAAAAGCATAAAACTTGTGATTAACTGTGGATTTTTTTGTCTCGGTACATTAGTTAGTTCAAGCAGAGCGACGTGATTGGACGAGATTTCAAAATAAAAGTCTTAGAGTAAACAGGATGAGACTACAAACTGTCAAAATAAATACATATATATTTCTTTTTATTTAAACTCATGGTGTGGTGTTATTATGGAAGCCCATGAAAATAATAAATAGGAAAACTTGGCTTTGTTGAGAATTTTTTGGGCCCATATTAAACTAAAATTGTAAGATAAAAGGTCTAAGAATACTTGAAATTTTGAAATAAAAAGTAAAAAATTTCAGATTATTAAGTCGAAACTAAAAGAAAAATTTCCAAATTTTGAGATTAAAACTCTACATTTTAGATAAAATCAGACTTTGGGATAATTTAGTCAAAACAAAGGTACAGTCAAAATTTTTGATAAGTAAAAAATATGTGAAAACTATTATTTTTATAAGAAAAAGTCACAATTTAAAGATAGTAAGTTGAAACTTTTGGATAAGAAAGCCAAGTTTTGAGATAGAAAGTTGATGTTGTAAGATAATTAAGTCAAAGTTTGCGATGAAAGTTGAAACTGTTTGATAATCAAGACTAAATTATTAGATAAAAAGTCAAAATTATGAGACAAAAAGTCAAAATTTTGAGATAAGGGTCGAAATTTGAAGATAAAAGGACTAAATTCTAAAAACAGTTGAAATTTTGAAATAAAAAGTAAAAATTGTACGATGATAATGTCAAATTTTTGAGAAAATCTGGATGAATCCATAACAAAAAAAGTCATTTTTTAAAATATTAAAGATAGTAGTAGAAGAGTAAGAGTTTTCAAAAACTTAAATAAGTCAAAATTCTAGGATGAGTCTAATTTTTGAAACAAAAAGTCACAATTTAAAGAGAGTAAGTTGAAACTTTTTGATAAGTAAGCCAGGTTTTGAGATAGAAAGTCGATATTGTAAGATAATTAAGTCAAAGTTTGTGATTAATGTTGAAACTGTTTGATAATCAAGACTAAATTATTACATAAAAAGTCAAAATCAAGAGACAAAAGTCAAAATTTTGAGGTCATAAGGTCAAAATTGTGAGAGATAAGGTAAAATTTTGATATAGAAAGTTGAATTTTTTTATTTTTAGCTCATCAATTTGACCTTTTATCTTAAAATTTTTACTTTATTCAGGAAAAAAAAGAAAGAAAACCTTAACAATGTCAGGTTTTCATCTCCAAAATATTTTTAACTTGCAAAAATTGACTTATCTAGATTATTGATGTTTATATAACAGACAATATAAATTTTGTGTTATGAAGCTTCTTTGTCGTCTTTGGGTATTTTTTCAGATTAAATGTCTTTAAAACTTTCTTAAAGCCCCTAAATGAAACTATGAAAAGAAGGAGGAAATAGTTTTGTTATAAATGAAACATGAACGCTTAAGTGCTTGAACTTATCGTCCTAATTGGGCTTCAAAGCCGACCGTGTTTAAACTTTAAACGAAGTTAAGTCCAAACTCTATTAGAGCAGAGAGGAGCCTCATGTTGACAGAGAAGCTTCTATCTGCTCCGTCATGACGAGGATCCTAAAATAGATCAACAGCAGCAGCAGCAGCGTAATAATAAGTGCTGCGAATCGTCCTGACAGTCCCCAGATAAAACTCAGTCCCTCGACTCCAGAAGAGTCCGGTTTCACAGGAACACGAGGAAAACTTCCAGCACAGAGACGGTTTATCAGACGCTCAGACTGTGGTGACGCTCAGGACAAACATCAAAGATCCAGTTTCACTCTGTGGTTAAGTTTACAGCTGGTTCAGGATAAATCTTTTCATAGAGGCCGACAGTCAGAGGTTTCTCTTTAATTTTTATGTCCTGATGTTACACCGGTTTCATCACATCTAATAACAGAAAACAGAAAAAAAATCTTCAAAATATGGATTTTCTAACTTGATAAAACAGAGATAAAGTCTCTGTGACATGAACTGCATTAGAAAAGCTGACTTTAACTAACTCTGGTTATGTTTTGTGACCATCATAATGTAACGCAGCACAGCATAACGTGGCGCATCATAATATAAAATAACACAAAGTAATGCTACACTACATAAAGTAGTACAATGCAATGATACCCAAAGCAATTCAGCATAATGCAACTTGACAGTGTAACACAACAAAACACAATGTAACAAAGCAATGTAACATAAGGAATCATAAAATAAAGCAAAACAAAGTAACTGAATGTAACACAACATAATGTGACATAACAGTTTAACACAACCTAAGGTTACAAAACATAATTTGACACTATGAAATGTAACTCTATGTAACACAACTTATTGTAACACAACAAAATGTAACACAACATGAGGTAACATGAGGTAACAACATATATATCACATAATGTAATGTAACATTACGTTGTGTAACATAAGGTAACAACATAAGATAACAATGTAAAGTTACAAAACGTAATGTAACACAAGGTGATGTTACACAACAAAATGTTACACAATATAATGTAACACACTAAAGATTATCAAACATAAGGTAACACAACGTAATGTAACACAATGTAATGTAACACTATGTAAAGTAACTAGACATGATGTAACACAATGTAAGGTAACAAATCGTAATGTAACACAATGTAATGTAACACAACATAGGGTAACACAATATAATGTAACACAACGTAATGTAACACAACATGATTTAACACAACATAACGTAACAACTAAATGCAAAACAATTTTATATAACACAACATAATGTAACAACAAAATGTAACACAACATAATGCATCACAACATAAGGCAACACAATGTTATGTTACACGATGTAAGGTAACAAAACGTAATGTAACACAATGTAATGTAACACAATGTAATGTATTTCAACATAATGTAACACGACATGATTTAACACAACTTAACATAACAACAAAATGTAACACAACATAAGGTAACACTATGTAATGCAACACAACAAAATGTTACACCATGTTATGTTACACAATGTTATGTTACACAATGTAATGTAACACAATGTGATGACACAATGTATTGTTACAAGACATAATGTAACAACAAAATGTAACACAAAATAATGTAACACAACATAAGGTAACACTATGTAAAGTAACTAGACATGATGTAACACAATGTAAGGTAACAAAACATTATGTAACACAATGTAATGTAACATGACATGATTTAACACAACATAAGGTAACACTATGTAATGTAACACAACGTATGGTAACAAAACGTGATATTACACAAAAAAATGTAACACAAAAAATGTAACTCAACATAATGTAACACGACATGATTTAACACAACATTAGGTAACAACAAAATGAAACACAATGTAATGCAACAGAACGTTATTTAACAAAATGTAATGTAACACTACATGGTGTAACAACCCAAAAGGTTACCACACATAGTTCAACACTATGCAATGTAACTGAAGGTTATGTTACACAATGTAATGCAATGTAGCTCAACTTTACATAAGAAAGCGCATTGTAAAGTATCATTTAGTAGTGTAACGTATCTTAACCCATCTTGACATATACAATTATGACTCAATATGCATCAAAACAAAGTATCATAACACAAAGTGCATTGTAACACAATTCAGCGTAACAGTGTTACATGACATAATGCATTGAATGTTACACATTTTGACGTAACACAGCTCAATTTAACTCATCACAACAAAACACATCACAGTGTAGCTCATAGTAACATAGTACAGTGTGATGTACTATGAAATTGTGCTCCTCTAGATTTTTCACAGAATAATGTGAATATTGTGACTTTAATGTTCAGACCTGAGGTTTGAAACCAGAGGAGCTGAGGTGAGTTTCTGTCTTTGTCAGTGTTTGTGGTTTTTGCTGTATGTTTTTACAGTGAAGCTTTGAGTCCAGAGCCTGACTCACTGTGTACATGTGGCACGTTTAATGACATTATTTACGGTCGGTAATTGCAGAGACTGAAGACAGATGCTCCCCCCCGCAGAAATAAAAGTCCACAGAGGACGAAGAGTTCAGCTCAGGTCAGCGATGAGTCTTCAAAACCTGGTGTCACAACACGAACACGCCCGGAGTCTGAGGCGTGAAGTGATGAAGAATCAGAAATGAAACCTGGAAACAAATCTGACAAAAAAAAAAAAAAACACAAACAAAACCAGAGAGACGTGAACACAACATAAGGACTGAGTATGTGTGTGTGTGTGTGATTAGTGTCAGAGTGAGATACAGAGTGTGTTCATGTGTGTGTTCACCCTCTGCCCTACTTTCTGACTGATGATGCTGCAGAAAGGAGGAGGAGGAGGAGGAGGAGGAGAGGAGGGAATATCCCACAATGCCATGCTGCTCGTCCCATGGGCCAGATGGATGGAGGGATGGATGGATGGATGAAGAGATGGATGCTGTTAGTTGTAGTGTTTATTGTCACCGCCCTCAGAGCAGCTCGCACTTTCGCAGTATTTATGTCACGAGAGCTCAAATACCTGACTTCCGGTCACAGATTACAAAATAAAAGCCCATGTTTTTCAGGACTCTGCTTCCTTGAAATTACAAACATAGAAACGTTATAAAATCCAGAAAAGGAAAAATTTAATTAAATTTAATAATTAATTGAACACGGACAAGGTATTTTGAGACTACAAAATTATGTTATAAACAAATAATTTTTGGTAATTTAGCACCTGTTTTCTTCCCGTTGCTTTTCTGTGCCCAGTTAGAAAATACAGTTTACAGATAACAATGCAAATTGCTCATTATATACTACAATACTGTCCTTAGGCAATCAAATCCAAATAATTTTATGACTGATGGAATACTTTTATTATCATTAGATTTTTTTTCTACAGCTAAATAGTCAGTTAAGGTTGAAATATGTTAAACTAATGCGCCAAAAATCAGAAAAAAAGCTTTGTTATACCAAAACGCTGATAAAGATAATTTGGAAAACCCCTTATTTTAACTTATTACAACAGAAAAACAGTGTTGGACTTAGAAAATGATAAGATAGGTGAGTTGTAATCAAGAAAATGACAGAATTTAACAAAGTTATGATAAAATAGTTTTAATAATAACAATATATAAATTAAAATTTTAAACTAGTGTTATTATTTTTATTGTTATCTTTATTATTATTATTTCTTTAAACATAATAATTATTATAATTTGTGAATTTGTAAACAGTAGGATTTCCAAGGAAGGATATAGCAATCGTTGATATTGGGAGAAAGGGTTGGATTAGACAAGTTTTGACTTATTCTCACTTGTTTTTGAACCCTACATTCTTTTTTAGTGTTTAATTCTGTTTTCTCTTTCATTATGTTCAAAATGAACCTAAAAAAAGAGTAAATTAAAAAACACCAATTGGTTATAAAAGATTTAGAATGACAAATTAATTCATAGTCAGGCTGATTATGAGAAGTTAAACTAGCTTTGCTGATTTTTATCTTGTGTAAGTTAAAAAATGTTGGGGAAAAAAGAAAAAAGGAANAAAAAAAAAAAAAAAAAAGTGCGTAAAATATATTTTAAAGAGTTGCCAATTTTCAGAAATGTTGGTAATGATTTTCTAAATATCCAACTTTTTTTGGAACTTCGTAGTTAAGAAAATTAAACAAAATATAAGACTTAAGCAAAAATGCTATTAGACAAGCAAAAATTTAATCAAAAAAATTCGTTATTAGTGTAGCTTTTTGTAAGAAAAGCAACATCAGAACTTTATAAAACAAAGAAAGCATGTAAAACTTTTAAGTTGCCAATTTGCTAATCAAAAATGTTGGTGATGTTTATTTAAATATCCAAATTGTTTTCAAACTTTGTAGTCAAGAAAATTTAAAAAGAAAAGTTGATGACACTTAAAATTTGAGGAAATGCTGAGAAAATAAAGTTGGGAACTTAAAACCACGAACACACAGATGAAACTTGTGGTTGAATTTCCAGTTTTATATATTTAAATTGTTTGCAAATTTTGCAGAGTTATATTTCATAAAAACGAGAAAACTTTCATGAGATTGCTTGATTTACAGACGATCCAAGTAGAGCTCCTGCTCTTAATTTTTTGAGATCTTTAAATTCTTTTATTGGAAATATATTTTTTTGGATTGTGTGTAGAAATAAATGGCATTAAAACACACATAAACACACACATTACTCTGTGTGTGTTTATGTGTGTTTTCTCCCGTGGTGCTGCAGCTCTGTTGTGATGTCGAGGAGGGGGGGGTTGGACAGAATTGATTTTTCAGCAGTGTGTTTGTGTGTGTGACTCTCCCTGTATTTGTCTGAGTGTGTGTGGACAAGTGTGTGTGAATGCCAGCAGCAGCTTGACACCCTGGTGTGACCGGCAGCTGCTGTTGATAGTGAAAACTGGCCCGAGACCAAACACACACTGATGAAAACACACACACACACACACACACACACACACACACACACACACGGTCGCTCTCACGTGCACGAGTTTTAGTGTCAAACGTCAGGAATGTGAACTATCTTTCATCTTTGTCTCTGGGCAGCTGACATTTGTGGGTCAAATCAATAATTTGATTTGTTTGTGGCAGTTGTTTTGGGAAATTTTTCAAAATAAAAGCACAGTTTATGCATTCAAAATCACCCAAATTGAAGTATCCCATCAGAAATGTAATGTTTTTTTTGCTTTTTAATCAATTTTTTTGTTACATTTAACATCTAAGATAATGAAAACATAAATTAGTTTAAAAAATAGGAAAAAATAATAGACATATCTGTACAATATTGTTATTTTTCAAAATAAAAGCCCCGTTTATGCGTTTAAACTCACCCAAACTGAAGTATTCATCTCATCAGAAACCTATTGTTACACAATCTCTTTTTTTCTTTTTTACTTATAAATTTTCTACGGTAAAAAACATATGTAATGAATATTTAAATAATTAAAAAAGAAGAAAAATAAATAAACAAAACAAAAAATAGGCATTTATTTGCATGATAACATACATGTATATCTGCATGCAAACACTCATATAGACATATATGTTCATTATTTTAATTTTCAAAATAAAAGCACAGTTCATGCATTTAAAATCACCCAAATTGAAGTATCTCATAAAAAACGCAATGTGGCATGATAAACATATATTTTAACTTTTTATTAATTAATTTTCTACAGCAAACAACAAAGGGAATTAATACGAATATTAGATAAAAATTGAGAAATAAATAGAAAAATTAAAACACGAAAGAGGCATACATGTATATCACATTCATTCATTTTAACTTTTCAAAATAAAAGCACTGTTTATGCGTTTAAAATCATCCAAATCAAAGTATCTCATTGGAAACTTCATGTAGCGCAAATTTGAAGTGATTTTTCATTCATTTCACGCATAAACAGTCAAAATTATTACAAATTAATTTCTTCACGTGAACCTTATTTTGAAAAATAAATAATCAGCATGTAGACAGTTTTTGCCTTTAAATAATGAATTAATTCCCTGGTTCCCCAAATTAATGTCAATAAAATATGAGCTGTAAGTCTCCACTGAGGCTTTTATTTCAGCAGTAATGAACATCCCACTCAGATTATTTATGCATCATGTGAAGACATTAAAGGAGAATTACGCAGCCTTTTGGGGGGAACATTAATCTAATTTAAAAGAAGGGATTGTGCTGTATAATCTGATTAGAAGCCATTTGACAGATGATAATTATTCTTTTGATTATTGCCTCTGTTTGTGAAGATCTGTTTGGGTTTTATGAGCTCGCTCCGGGTTCCAGGAGAAGACTCTGTCACCTTTTATTGTATCTTCATTTATAATCGGTGTTTTCCCATCTCTGATTCTTCACTCTGTCGATGAAATGAGCGTTTTAATCGTGCGCGTCAGAGAAAACCTTCACTAAACTCTCTTTCCCTTTTCAGTGCTTCAGATTTTTGCAGAAAGAACATTTTGTTTTGTCGTGAGAAGCGTTTTAAAGAGTCACATTTGTCATGCTCCTCTTTCAGCTCCTGTAACAGCTGCTGGAGGTTTGTTAAAGTGAGAAAATACCACACAACCCACCATGGTGTCTTTTCTTAAAGAGACAGTACCACATTATGGGACACATTCACAGACTCAGGCTGCAATGACATCACAGTTAACCTCATAATAACAAACTTATGTCAGAGTTTACATCCAATGTTATTAAGCCGTTTATCTTCTTATTCCAGACCACGAGCTCTGTGATTGGTTGATTAATATTTCCATAACATCGCACACAAGCGCTACGATCGACAGCATAATTTCGTTATCCTACAAGCATAACTGCCTTTAAGTTATATTTTAAAGTTTTGACTTTTATGTCATATTTACGACTTTTTAGCTCATATTTATGACTGTTTATCTCATATTTATGACTTTTTAGCTCATTATTATGACTTTTTAGCTCATATTTATGACTTTTTAGCTCATTACTATGACTGTTTATCTCATATTTATGACTTTTTAGCTCATTATTGAGCCTTGTAGCTCATATTTATGACTTTTAAGCTCATTACTATGACTTTTCCGCTCATTATTATGACTTTTAGCTCAAAATTATGACTTTTTAGGTCATATTTATGACTATTTATCACATATTTATGACTTTTGAGCTCATTATGACTTTTTAGCTCATTACTATGACTTTTTAGGTCATTGTTATGACTTTTGAAGTCATATTTATGACTTTTTAGCTCATTATTATGACTTTTTAGCTCATATTTTTATTACTTTTTAGCTCATTATTATGACTGTTCAGCTCATATTTATGACTTTTTAGCTCATTATTATGACTTTGTAGCTCATATTTATGACTTTTTAGCTCATATTTATGACTTTTCAACTCATATTTATGACTTTTTAGTTCATTATTTTGACTTTTCAGCTCATTATTATGACTTTTTAAGCTTATATTTATGACTTTTTAGCTCATATTTATGACTTTTTAGCTCATTATTAGGACTTTTTAGCTCAAAATTATGACTTTTTATGTCATCACTATGACTTATTTCATGATTTCAAATTTTAATTGCATTATCAAGGTGTTTGAGCTCAAAATGTCAACATTATATCTCGTAATTAGGACTCTCTGGCTCATGATTAGGACTTTTATCATAATTATGATCTTTTTATCTTATAATTATAACTTTTTAGTTCAAAATCAGAACTTTTTTGCTCATAATTTTGACTTTTCATTCCTTAATTTTGACTTTTTAGTTAATAAGTGTGACTTTTTCCCCCATGAATAGAACTTTTTTGCCCATAACTATTATTTTTCCCCATGAATAGGTCCTTTTAGTTCATAATTATGATTTTTTATCCCATAAATGAAACTTTTTATCCCCTAACTAAATTATTTAATCTAATTATTGAGCCTTGTAGCTTATGATAAGGAGTTTTTATGCCATACTTATGACCATCATTTTATAATTTCAACTTTTTTTTGCTGAATCAAGGCTTAATTGTTCACAATTTTGACTTTTTTCTTATAATCTAAACTTCTATCTTATAATCAGGTCATTTTATGTCATAATTACGGCTCTTATCTCATTATTTCAACCCTTCGTCTTTTTGTTTTAAAATTTCTTCTTTTTTAACTCATAATTTTCAACTCTTAATCCAATAATTGTGCGTGCGTGTTTGTCTCATAATTACGTCTCATTTCAATTTTTTTTACCTTTTTGTAAAATTTTACTTTACTTTCTCATAGTTTTGACGTCAGTATTTCATAATTTTGACTTTTTTATCTCATAATTGTAACTTTTAATCTTAAAATTCTGTCTTTTTATCACACTATTTTGACTTTTTGTGTCATTATAATGACTAAATATAGGAAAAAAATCTCAGCAAACAGTTTTTCCTTCTTCTGGTTTTTTTTATTTTTTGGAAGAATGGGCTTCTATAGTGGACAGAGCAGAAAAAGAACTTGCATTAAAGAGGCATTACACTGTGCGTCAAAATGATGGCAACTTATCCACTTTCCCAGACTTTAACCTTGGTTTTGCTTTTTGTTCGCACATCTTTAGTATTTTTTTCTGCATTTTGGCTTCATTTTTGTGCAGCAGAGAAACAGAAGCTCAACTTTTATAAACAGTGAATTCCTGGAGACGAGGAAACATCTCAATGCTGTATTTCCAACCATTTAAACTGTGACTGTGACTTTAAGAAAGAGAACAAATAACTACAGCTTCTGTTTTCTTCCCTGCATGATTTAAAGTAAGAAAAATAATTAGTTTCATGCATATTTTGAGATTATTTCTGGATATATTTTGATCGTTTTTATGTTCGAGTGTAGTGAAGACTCCCTGGAGTGTGTGTTACATGCCTTTGTGTTGTGTTGACCTTTGACCTTAATGGATAAAGCTGTGGATAATCTGTGAATGTTCCTCTTCATGGACTCAACCATGTGGAGGAAATGGCATTAGCTGCTCCTGCTCTGGAAGAAGAAGGTGGTTTACAAAGCTTTGAAGCGTCCTGTGCCAAGAAGTGAATTTCCATATGTGGAGAAGAGAACGAGCGGAGGGATGATGCCGTCAAACATCAAAGACCCTCTGTGTGTGTGTGTGTGAGTGTGTGTGTGTGTGTGTGTTTATGGCAGCTTAAAGCTAACTTATCTGAAAGACACTCGTCACACTTTGTCTGCTTCATGTGTGCGAGTGTGTGTGAGTGTGTGTGTTCCCAGAATACTGTCCCTCTTTTCATCTATTCTTAGACACCTCACCCATCTGCCTGCATGACAGCCCTTCCTCACTCTGCAGCTCTGAGTGTGTGTGTGTGTGTGTGTGTGTGTGAGTGTGTGTGTGTGTTTCGTGCCAACCAGTTAGTCAGCACCGGTCAGTCTGTAAGACATCGTTTCAATTATCTCGTCCCTGAACAAACCGACTCGATCTGTAACTGAGTCACTGAGCTGTTTCCTGTTTATCTCTGTCACTTATTTTACATTTTATCAAGTTTCTGGACATAAGGATGGGAACGTCCTCATTTTTGGTCGTGATTATCATTATTAAATAGATAAAAAACATATTTCTGAGAGAAGAATGATGTTTTCTAACAGATTTCAGTAGTTGACCAACATTTCAAAGATTTTAGGTTCATTATTTTTTAGTATTTTTAATTTGAGCACCCAAAAATGTCAGGTGGTGCAACCAAATATATGAAAATATATTTATATGTTCCTGTTATT
Source organism: Thalassoma bifasciatum (assembly GCA_008086565.1). NCBI lineage: Eukaryota > Metazoa > Chordata > Actinopteri > Labriformes > Labridae > Thalassoma > Thalassoma bifasciatum. Next base: position 78,364 of record RPOG01001264.1, read on the forward strand.
TTTTCTGAGTGAAATTATTGGCAAGTATCTCTCAAGTGTCTGTAGTGACTCATACATTTTCATTTTGTGTGTTTCATTTCTTTTATTTGTGAATAAGATAAATAATTTGATGTTAAAATAACATTTCACATTATTACATTGGTTGTACCACCTGACATGGAAATTGTTCCAGTCACCAATGAAGTGAAAAAACCTTTTTTATCAGTATTTCAGAGAAATCTACAAACTTTTCCACTTGGTCACAAATGTCATTTGGGCTCCTCTGGCTGATGCAGTTTCCTGTTTCCTGTTTTATTCTCTTCACTTTAAAATAAAAGTCTAATGTTACGGTTGCACCACCCTGACATTTGACAAGGTGAAAATTACGCGACAAAAGATTTTTACATTTCTCAACAGCTTTAAAATTCTTTTTATTTGCAAAGAATGTTTTATTTAAAAAGGTTCAAGCATAAAATAATGCCACTGTATTTTTAATTTCCATTTACAATAACTGACGTTCAACTTTTAGAGTTTAATTACTGTGGATACTTGTCAGGACGGTTGCACCACCTGACATTTTGGGGGTTTGAGGAACCAAAACACAAAAAAACATGTTATATTTTAATAGTTTAAAGATGTGTTCTAATAACACAGGTTTCATAGAATAAAGAAATACATGTGATGAAATACTCAATTCATGATGGAAGGAAATATTGCACTCGGACACAAAAAAAGGGACGTCACGTCATTGACCCATGTATAATGAAGCAAAACTGAACTGAGCCACTGACATTTTTCTGATGCACCAACCTTAAAGTCAGCATTATGATATAAAAAGTCAGACTTATAAGAAAAAAGTCAAGAGTTTGAGTTAAAAATAAACAAAGTTTTGAGATTCAAAGTTGTAGTTTTAGATAAAAATTCAAAATTTTAATAAAAAAATCAACATCTTAAATAAAATGTAAAAAAATTGAGATAAAAATTCAAAATTTTAGATAAAAAAAAAATCAAAGTTTTGAGATAAAATGTACAAATGTCCCATAAAAAGTCAAAATTATGAGATTTTAAAGTAGTAATTTTGAGAAATAAAGGCAAAATATGAAGAAAAAAGTCCTTTTTTTAATTTGATAAAACATCAAACGACTGAGATCCAAAAACAAAATTTTAGATAAAAAGTCAGAATTTCATGAATTTTTTTTTTTTTTTTTGGATTAAAAGTCAAATTAGATTTAAAGTTGATATTTTAAATAACTAGTCATGTCAAAGTTTTGTGATTTAAAGTCTGAATTTCAGCTTTTTTATCAAAGTTTTAAGACAGAAAGTTAAATTTGAGATAAAATGTCCAAATTTCATATATATTATCAAAATTATGAGATTTCAAGTTAAAATGATGAGATATAAAGGCGAAATTTCCAGAAAAAGAGTAAACATTTTGAAATAAAAGGTCAAAGTTTTTGGATAAAATGCCAAAGTATTAAAAAATTGTCAAAATTATGAGATAGTTGTCAAGTAGTTTTACAAAAAGTTTCATTTCAAGGAAAAAAACTTGAAGTAAAAAGTCAATTTATAAAAAAAGAAGTGAGTATTTTGAGATAAAAAGTCAAAATTATGAAGAAAAAAGTCAAAATTTTGAGATTGAAACTAGGATTTTCTGACTTTTAAACCCAAAAGTTTGATTTAATATAGGAATAAAAACCTTCTCAAAGCCAGTTTTTCATTTTCATATTTATAATTGGCAGAATTTGGCTTCTATACATTATCAGTGTTAACAAAATATGAAATGTTGAGTCCAAACAGAAAAGGGATGTTTTGTATTAATGTTATGAAGCTCCTTAGTCGTTTTTTAGGATCTTTGTGAATCATATTTTCCAGTTTCTCCCAGAGGTCGGGTCGTGCTTCCTCTCTTCAGGTTTTTCGAGTATTTTCTCTCTTTCTGAACCTTTTTACGGCCTCGTACTCACAACCCACAAAGTCCCAAAGTGCCTGATGAAAACACAAAGACGCCTCCAACATGTAAACTCTTCCTGGAATAAGCTCTTACTATAATGTCATAATTGACTAATGGCATCAAATATTCAATAATTAAAGCTGCAGCTCATCTGGAAACCACAGGAAGATGTTTTATGTGCAGTGTTGTTTGTTCTGTGGTAATTATTCTTTACTTTCCCTGTTTGTATCGGGGAGTTAATGGCAGAGCAGCAGCTAATGGACTCCTGTCCTCGGGGAATGTTTTCTCCTCGATTGTTTTTGAAATGAAATACGAGACATGAATAAAAACTTTCAGGAAGCTGACGTCAAACAAACAACATTAAACCCTCAGATTTGAATATATGGTATGTAGGGCTGCACGATACGACCTAAAATCAACACCTCGATATTTTTTTTTGCTATATCTCAATACAAGATATATATCTTGATATTTTGATTTCTCCTGTAAATCACTTTATTAAATGTTCAATTCAACCCTTTAATTAATGAAATGACACCAGTATAATGATTCAAGCAGACCTTTCAGTATAATCTATAAAATTTGCAGCCAAAAAGGGAAAAATCGAAATCAGGTCAAGTTGAACAAACTGTTTACTCCAAAACACACTTTATATATAAATTTACATATTTCAAATTCCAGTAAAAGATTTCATTCAGATTTATTTATCTGGTTGAATGTATCACATGACTGTCTCAATAGATTTCTAAAATTAAAACAATAAAGATTGAAAAGAATTAAGAATAACATGAACTGAAACTGGGGATGACTTGATACATGAGTTCAAAGACCTCTATCTCATTAAAATGATAAATAGTTTCTTTAAAAACATGTTCTACCACTTTGAGAGTTGTCATATAGGAAAATCATTGCTTCATTTTCAAGAAGTTGCAGCAGGAATAACATTGCAATAGTTGCTTTTTTCAAAAATAATTGCTTTCTGCATGAAATGAATGCATATTTACTAAAAAAAACTTTAATAAAATAGATGAAATAGTTCACAAAATTGCCCAGTGTCAAATATGATAGAAGAAGAATTATATCATGAATGAAAATATAAAGAAATGTTTTTGTGGATTTTGTTACAAGGGTTAATAAACATCTCAGTTCCAAAAAATTGGAATTTTCTGACTATTTTTTATAGGTCAGGCCTTTTTATTTATTTATTTATATTTTTACATTTTTTTGGGTCACAAAAGCCAAATCATGTTGAGTATGACTGATTTACTAAAGCAGTAAAAAGTAAAACATCCAAGGGGGTGAAAACTTCTTTATAGGCGGTGTATTCTTGGAACTTTTGCTCAATTCTTTTTTTTTGCATTGCTGCTGTGAGTGAGAATTTCGTCATATTAAGGGCTGCACGATATGGCCTAAAACCAATACTTCGATATTTTTTGGCTCTGTTGGGATACACAATATATATCTCGATATTTTGATTTCTCTTGTAAATCACCATATTAATAAAATGACATCAGTATATTTATTCAAGCAGACTTTTGAGTTAGATTTATAAAATCTAAACAAACCTTTTATTCCAAAACACACTATATATAGCTACATAATTTTGGTTCCAATAAAATATTTCATTCAGATTAATCAATCTGGCTGAATGTATCACATGACTGTATCGATAGATTTCTAAAATTACAACCATTAAGATTAAATAAAATTTGAAAATAACATGAAGTAAAGTTGGGATGACTTAATCTAACTTTTATTTTAATTAATCAGCTACTTTTGTATTGTTGTTGGTGCTGGAAGGACCCTCTAATGTTAGTTTTACAGCATGCTCTTATTTTGAAGGACACACAGGTTCATAACAGGAAGTTGGTGGGGCAATAAAACAAGACTTATGAAAGCTCCATGAATTGCTGTGGGAATCTTTGTCTTACAACACAAAAGTTTGAGGATTTTCCTCCTCCCTCTGTTTACTTTGCAGCTCAGAGTTTTATTTTTGATGTGTTATTAGACGTTTGTATACATTTGTGGTGACTTTTCAAAGCTTAATTTTTATATCTTTTATATCTTTCACTTCTACCCGACCTCTGGGAAAAACTGGAAAATATAATTCACAAAGATCCTCAAAAACGACTAAGGAGCTTCATAACATTAATACAAAACATCCCTTTTCTGTTTGGACTCAACATTTCATATTTTGTTAACATTGATAATGTGTAGAAGCCAAATTCTGCCAATTATAAATATGAAAATGAAAAACTGGCTTTGAGAAGGTTTTTATTCCTATATTCAATCAAACTTTTAGGTTTAAAAGTCAGAAAATCCTAGTTTCAGTCTCAAAATTTTGACTTTTTTCTTCATAATTTTGACTTCTTATCTCAAAATACTCACTTCTTTTTTTAAAAATTGACTTTTTACTTCAAGTTTTTTTCCTTGAAATGATCACTTTTTGTATAACTACTTGACAACTATCTCATAATTTCGACAATTTTTTCATACTTTGGCATTTTATCCAAAAACTTTGACCTTTTATTTCAAAATGTTTACTCTTTTTCTGGAAATTTCGCCTTTATATCTCATCATTTTAACTTGAAATCTCATAATTTTGACAATATATATGAAATTTGGACATTGTATCTCTCTATAATTTTATATCTGAAAACATCTCAGCTTTCATACCTTTCATACATCCCAACAATATATCAAGTAATTTTGATATATCCCTCAGCCCTATCTTATTTTATTGAAAATGTATCCAAAAACGTACTTTTTATCCCCCTAAATGCCTCGTTTGAAGCCCATTGTGGATGTCATAGATGATATTAGTTTGTTTTATTATCTCATGTCTCATTTCTCCTTTAAAAAATTACAGTAACTCGTCTGTCACTTCTGCTCCGTCATCATTTCTTCTTCTGCTTCATTTGTGCCGCTCTTTGTTCGTTTACATCATCCAGTCGTGACTCAACTCTGACTTTGTCTTTCTTCCCTTTTTCCCTCTTCTTTCCGATCTTTTTTATCCTCTCTTTGTTCCTCCTCCACCCTCTGCGCTCCGTCCTAATTGAAGGCTGAAAAGAGAGTTTTATATTCTGGCAGCATCAAATGATGAAAGGCCTTTGATCAGTGTTTACCCCTGCAGGTGGAGCAGCAGCAGCAGCAGCAGCAACATGAGAAACATAGAAAACCGTTTCATGTGTTTGTTTCCCGCGTGACGCCTTTTTTCTTCCACGTCTATACTTCAAACTGCAGAAAGTAACGGACGCTGCAGTGACAGGCAGTTATTGTGATCTGCTCTTCTGTGAAGTGGGCTGTAAATAGTGGAGGATAATGTTACAACATCCTGTCCTGTGGCGGTTTCTTTCTGCACCATTTCCCACAGAGGCGGTGGTGAAACCTCGCCGCACAATAAGCAGAGTGATGAAATAATGAGTTTGTATTTTCCGTCTCGGGCGGATGCAGAAGAGTCAGGGTCAAGAGTTTTAGTTCGGAGGTGCTCGCTAAAGTCGCTTTTTGTCCAATAAAGACTTTTTCTGTGCGATCTGATTCCTGATTCGCCTGGAGCTCAGAGAAGAAGACGGACACGGTGAGAGACAGACGGACAAATAATCCCAGAGCAGACAAACAAACAACCACAGAGAGAGAGAGAGAGATAAAGCACATGTTGATCCAGTTTCTTCTTGACTGTTTTCCAGACTCACCAGAGCAAAATAATGGATTAAATCTGTTTGTATTAATTATTCAGTAATGTGTGAAGTCTTACAAAAATAACCAGAGGCTAAACAGCAAAGTATTTACAAAACTGGTAACAAGTCACGGCTGTGCAACATCGTTCTTTTCTTAAATCCTGCAAAAATAACTCAATTTTTAACTGCACTCTGTCATTTCTTGTAGAGTCAAACTATACTTTCCATTAAATAAGTTAGATGTGGTTTTATGACTCTGTTTTGGGTGCTCCCTGACCTTTAATACACCAAAAAACTGAAGCCAAACGTGGGAAGANAGCTGTTGAGAAATGTAAAAAACTTTTGTCCCGTAATTTTCACCTTGTCAAATGTCAGGGTGGTGCAACCGTAACATTAGACTTTTATTTTAAAGTGAAGAGAATAAAACAGGAAACAGGAAACTGCATCAGCCAGAGGAGCCCAAATGACATTTGTGACCAAGTGGAAAAGTTTGTAGATTTCTCTGAAATACTGATAAAAAAGGTTTTTTCACTTCATTGGTGACTGGAACAATTTCCATGTCAGGTGGNTAATTAAACTCTAAAAATTGAATGTCAGTTATTGTAAATGGAAATTAAAAATACAGTGGCATTATTTTATGCTTGAACCTTTTTAAATAAAACATTCTTTGCAAATAAAAAGAATTTTAAAGCTGTTGAGAAATGTAAAAAACTTTTGTCCCGTAATTTTCACCTTGTCAAATGTCAGGGTGGTGCAACCGTAACATTAGACTTTTATTTTAAAGTGAAGAGAATAAAACAGGAAACAGGAAACTGCATCAGCCAGAGGAGCCCAAATGACATTTGTGACCAAGTGGAAAAGTTTGTAGATTTCTCTAAAATACTGATAAAAAAGGTTTTTTCACTTCATTGGTGACTGGAACAATTTCCATGTCAGGTGGAACAACCAATGTAATAATGTGAAATGTTATTTTAACATCAAATTATTGATCTTATTCACAAATAAAAGAAATGAAACACACAAAATGAAAATGTATGAGTCACTACAGACACTTGAGAGATACTTGCCAATAATTTCACACAGAAAAAATATCAGGAACATATAAATATATTTTCATATATTTGGTTGCACCACCTGACATTTTTGGGTGCTCAAATTAAAAATACTAAAAAATAATGAACCTAAAAACTTTGAAATGTTGGTCAACTGCTGAAATCTGTTAGAAAACATAATTCTTCACTCAGAAACGTGTTTTTTATCCATTTTCAAAGAACTTTTTAAAGATAAGTTTTTAGACCCACTTTTTGTCATTGACTCATGTATCAAATATGATTGGTTTGACTTTATAGGGTTAATGTCTAACTGAAAACTGGTTTCTACAAAGTAATGAAACATAAATAACTCTAAGACAAATTTGTTTTCTTGGCATTGACGTTCTTCTTTCATTTCAAACAGAGAGAAGGTGTTTATTTGTGATATCAGGTTTTATACCTGCCTTAAGAATTCATCATTTCTTAACCTTGTGATTCGTATCTTTGTTTCTTTGGTAAAAACGATGCTCAAACGTCAGCAGCCTGAAGTTAAAACACATTAAAGCAGCTTCTGTGATACAGTCGTCTTACAGCCAGAGCCAGAGCGTCTCAGAGCAGCACAACAGCCGGGCTTTCCCCTGGGAAATTAACTTTGGCAGAAAAAAATGAGCGCTGCACACAACGGGGGAAACATTGAACATATTTAATTGTTTAGAACAGTTACAGTTGAATTATTAGTGAGTGCTGCTCATGTATCTTGTTTATGTCTCTGTACAAAGCGATCAGTGTTTGTTTGAAGTGCAGCGACTGAATCAGATAATGTGACAGAGCTGAAAGAAAAACGACAACAGAGATTCTGAGAAATCATTAAAGGGACACAAAGGGCCAGAGAGCACTTCAAACAGAGGTCACAGTCCACATGCCACTTCTTCAAATGCCACCAAATTTGGTCACTGGCAAAACTCTGTTGGCTTATTTGAATTCCTCTGGTTTCTTTGTTTGTTAGTCGACTCGTTTAGTCAGGATTGAAACATAACAAACATTGGACAAATTGAAATAAGATTGTTAATACATTCGTGGTCCTCAGAGGATGAACCCTACCAACTCTTGTGACCTGCTGACTTTTATTTCAACTCACCTGAAAATAAACATCCAACTCGCACAGAGAATCTGGATAGATTACCAAAATGAGTCACTCTGACTTTCAGTGTCCCCACAGGAAGAACCATAGTGACTTTGTTGATCCTCTGACATTAATTAAGCGCTGCCATTAAAGGTAAAGTTAGATTAGTTGTTGTATTAGCACTAAAATCTTTTCTAATTGGACTTCAGATCGATAAGCTTCACATTTTCATGGCACACAGATGTTAAACCCTTGTGATAATTGTCACCCCATAGTCAAAAGGATACGCTGTCTTAGCTCCAAAACTACGTGGCAAAATTCACATTTATTTAATGTATCACAATCTTAACATCTACTTTTCTAAAATCACAAAACATTGAATGGGTTCATGGTAGCCAGAGGATATACCCTTGTCATAGATAATGTTGTTAAATCTTAAACTTTTGTAAAGCACCATGAACAGTTTGGATGACTCAACATAAAGTTGGTAGATAGAGAACCAGTTAATGGTACACTGACTTTCAGTGTCCCCACAGGTTGAACCATAGTGACTTTGTTGATCCTCTGACATTAATTTAGTGCTGCCATTAAAGGTAAAGTTAGATAAGTTGTTGAATTAGCATTAAAATCTTTTCTAATTGGACTTCGGATAGATAAGCGTCACATTTTCATGGCCTGCAGATGTTAAACCCTTGTGATAATCGTCACCCCATAGTCAAAAGGATACGCTGTCTTATCTCCAAAACTATGCGGCAAAATTCATATTTATTTTATGTAACATCCTCAACATCTACTTTTCCAAAATCACAAAACATAGAATGGGTTCATGGTAGCCAGAGGATATACCCTTGTCATAAATAATGTTGTTAAATCTTAAACTTTTGTAAAGCACCATGAACAGTTTGTATGACTCAACATAAAGTTGGTAGATGGATAACCAGTTATTGTTACACTGACTTTCAGTGTCCCCACAGGTTGAACCATAGTGACTTCGTTGATCCTCTGACATTCATTTAGTGCTGCCATTAAAGGTAAAGTTAGATTAGTTGTTGTATTAGCACTAAAATCTTTTCTAATTGGACTTCTGATAGATAAGCTACACATTTTCATGGCCTGCAGATGTTAAACCCTTGTGATAATTGTCACCCCACAGTCAAAAGGATACGCTGTCTTAGCTCCAAAACTACGTGGCAAAATTCATATTTTTTTTATGTAACATCCTCAACATCTACTTTTCCAAAATCACAAAACATTGAATGGGTTCATGGTAGCCAGAGGATATACCCTTGTCGTAGATAATGTTGTTAAATCTTAAACTTTTGCAAAGCACCATGAACAGTTTGGATGACTCAACATAAAGTTGGTAGATGGATAACCAGTTAATGTTACACTGACTTTCAGTGTCCCCACAGGTTGAACCATAGTGACTTTGTTGATCCTCTGACATTAATTTAATGCTGCCATTAAAGGTAAAGTTAGATTAGTTGTTGTATTAGCACTAAAATCTTTTCTAATTGGACTTCAGATCGATAAGCTTCACATTTTCATGGCCTGCAGATGTTAAACCCTTGTTATAATCGTCACCCCATAGTCTGTCTTATCTCCAAAACTACGTGGCAAAATTCATATTTATTTTATGTAACATCCTCAACATCTACTTTTCCAAAATCACAAAACATTGAATGGGTTCATGGTAGCCAGAGGATAAACCCTTGTCATAGATAATGTTGTTAAATCTTAAACTTTTGTAAAGCACCATGAACAGTTTGGATTCCTTCACAGTAAGTTTATAGATGGATAACCAGTTAATGTTACACTGACTTTCAGTGTCCCCACAGGTTGAACCAAAGTGACTTTGTTGATCCTCTGATATTAATTTAGTGCTGCCATTAAAGGTAAAGTTAGATTAGTTGTTGTATTAGCACTAAAATCTTTTCTAATTGGACTTTGGATCGATAAGCTTCACATTTTCATGGCCTGCAGATGTTAAACCCTTGTGATAATTGTATCCCCACAGTCAAAAGGATACGCTGTCTTAGCTTCAAAACTATGCGGCAAAATTCATATTTATTTTATGTAACATCCTCAACATCTACTTTTCCAAAATCACAAAACATTGAATGTGTTCATGGTAGCAAGAGGATATACCCTTGTCATAGATAATGTTGTTAAATCTTAAACTATTGTAAAGCACCATGAACAGTTTGGATTCATTCACAGTAAGTTTGTAGATGGATAACCAGTTATTGTTACATTGACTTTCATGGTACCCAGAGGTTGAACCCTTATGACAAATGTAACTCCACTGTAAGAGGGATTCACCATCTTGGCTTTAAACCAACAGGGCACAGATTTATTTTATAATAAGCATGTTAAATCTTATCTCCAACATCTACTTTTCTAAATTTGTAAAGCATTAAAGGATCCACACACTGTATCCAGAGGATATACCCTAATGATAGATTATGTTGTTTTACCCTCAACTTTTGTAATGCACCACGAAGAGTTTTATATTTTTTGAATATGTCGGATTTGTCTTTAAAGTTGATGGATGGATCACTAGTTAATGTTACACTGACTGTCATGATACCCAGAGGTTGAACCCTTATGAAAAAAGTAACCACGCAGACAAAGGGATTCACCACCTTAGCTTCAAAGCAACAGGGCAAAAGTTACAGTTATTGAATGTATCATCTCTGAAATCTTCGTTCCAAAATTAGCATAACATTCAAGGAATTCGTTATACACAGAGGATATACCCTTATGATGAATCATGTTTTTTTACCCTGAACTTCTTAAAGCACTATGATGAGTTTGACATTTTCGTGTGGAGGACTTTTTTTTTTAATTTAAAATTGGTGAAAGGATAACCAGTTGATGCTAAACTGACTTTCATGGTTCCCAGAAGTTGAACCCTTGTAAAAGTTGTGGACCCAGCATCAAGGGGATTCACTACCTTAGCATCAAAAATGTAGCAGAATGAGTAGGTAATAGTTTTATTCAGGCAGTGTAACATCTCTTGCAGTAAGTAGGCACATTAGGCATTCATTGTTTCCAGAGGATATACCCTCGTGATTGATTACTATGTTGATTTCTGAATTTTTATTAAGAACTACTAAGAGTTTGGCTTTTTTCCATTTTGGATTTTTGAGGAAGCTTCTAGAAGTTAGTTGATATACCTCTAGTTGAAGTTATCATGATTTCCAAAGTACCCAGAGGTTGAACCCTTGTCGTAAAAAGTCATGAACGTTCACTCTCTTGGCATCAAGAAGATACCCCATGAAGGCGGTAGGAGCTTTTACCTCTGTAGTGAAACGTTTCCAACACTAGACTGGTGTTTTTTAAGCATTCGTGGTGCCCAGAGGATGTACCATTTCCCTTTTAATTAGCCTTTAGTGATGCCTTTGGTATCATCTTAAGGTTGATCCTATTAGTTTGAGATATGTCTTCATAATCTCAGAGGTATTGCAAAGAAATTTCCAAGAGACATTCATTGTCCCCAGAGGTGGAATACCTCTTCCTTAAGTGGCGCTGTGCTATTTTATTAAAGGTTAACTGTGGGTCAGGTTTTTAATTTTATGCCCCAACAGCCTCTGAAATAAGTGTCATTAAATTTCAGGCACCCGTTCATGTCCCCCTTAGGATGAATTATAATAACTTTGTCTGGAGCTGGTTAAATAATTCAACTTTCTGTAATGACGAAGAGATTAAGGATGATTTTGTAGCGACCAGAAAGAGCACTCTAGTTCGTTCGCCGTCTCCTCTCTGTGCTTTTTTTTTTTTTTTTTTTTCTCTCCTGTCGCAGGGAAAGTGGATTTAGCCAATGAAATCAATAAGGAATGAGAGCTTTCACCTGAGTTCACCTGTGCACTCTGAATCATGCTGCAGAAAAAGCGAGTACCTTATGTTTTATACAAGAGGTGTATGAGTCCGTTTAGTCGCGCACTCGATGTTAAATTCAGTGGAACGTTTGGCTCGGGGTCCGGGCGGCTTAAAGACTCATGAATTTTTAAGCGGACGATCAGAGCACCAATTGTTGATGATATACAAGGCTCAGTAACACAGTTTTCCCTCTTATGCTCCGAATGGATGAACAGATATTCATGCATATTTATGACACCGAGGAGGAGGAGGAGGAGGAGGAGGAGGAGGAGGAGGAGGGAGATAAGCTGTATGGATGTATGGATAATTCAAAAGGCAGAACAGGTCAACTGCTGTTATTTAAAGCTACAGTTGGCATTTTACCAGCTTGTGAACCTCGGTCTTTTCTGTCCATCATATCGGTCCTCGTCTCTAAAGACGACATAAAGTCAATACCTGTCGGCCTGTTTGACCGCCCACACGCGAAATGGACTTTTTCCTTCATATGGTTGTCGGCTCGACTAAGGCCCAATTCCAATTCCTTTCTTAACCCTCAATCTTAGTAGCCCTCAAAACCAAGTGTTAAGTATCTTGTGACTTAGAAATGGGACACCCCTTAAATGCAAGTGAAATTGTTGTGGACTGTCTGTCAGTTATTCCTTCAGTTAGCGTTATCAAAAAAATATCTGTATAAATATCACAACCACGGACATAATCAGCTGTCACAGCAAACCATAGTTTATTGAAAGGTAAACACCAGCTATAACTATCGTTACATAACTCTGCGGCTACAGGAGATGACATTAGCCCGGTCATCTTATACCATTATCGGCACAAGCCTGTTATATAGGCTGTTATCTTGATAAACAATTACATTACCACGGAGAAAAATGACCATTTTGTAACGTTAACTAACTTAAATGATAGGAACATGGCTTGTCCGCACCGGACGCTATTGACAAAAGATCGTAAAATAAAAATAAATGTTCTGCAACAATGAGGTAAATAATCCATAAAATGGGTCTAAACTAAGATAATACAATAGTTTTCGTAATATTTATATCTCCATTAACAAAGAAAATACTATATTTGTAGCTCGCCTTCTCTGCCACTTTGGACGCCATGTTTATTTACCGAAAATACGCAATGCATTCTGGGTAGCCCTTAGTCCCAAGGGTGGTGTTGGAAAATCTCAGTATTGAGGGAGATACAGCCTCAAACTTAACCCTCAACCTTAACTTTCTGAGAATCGGGACAGCACATTTTGAGATTGAGGGTTGAGACAGGAATTGGAATTCACCCTTAAAATCAAGCGAGGCTTTTCTTTCCTGGACTAGTCGCTAATAAATATCTTCCTACACTTTTTCTTAGTGGGGTAAGGGTTGTGGTTTAGCATTTCAACATTGAGCTTGTCCTGCAAGGAAATGCAAGGGTGTTAAAATCACAGACTGTATAATGAGTGGACATAGCGACGTTGGGCTCAAACTGAAGCCTCGCCCCCTGGTGTCTGGCTGCAGTATAGGTCATAAGCCCCGCCCCCTGGTGTCTGGCTGCAGTATAGGTCATAAGCTCCGCCCCCTGGTGTCTGGCTGCAGTATAGGTCATAAGCCCCGCCTCCCCATGTATTCCAGATATGAGCCGGGAAAACTTTAAAAAATTACGATACCTGGTAGAAACGTTTCTCTCATCTTTACGCTAAGGTGGTATGATGATGTCATCTGGCTGCATGGTGTTCAGGTGGTTTTTTCTGAGAAGTTAGTTTCTCATTAGTTATTGGACGTTAAAAACCGCGATATAAGTTTCATTTTACGATAGTTGACAGCTGCCGTTCATGAGTAGTTTTTATCGGGGATATAAGAAACTTCGGGAAAGAGCCAAAAGGAGACTAAACCTTCTGAAGAAGGAGAAATAAATATTTTTATTTGTCTTTTTTACTTGGCTCCACCGGGAAGTCAATGGTTAAAATGCAGTGCTCAGCATTCCAAGGATTTGCTGAAAGGGAATGCGGCCTCTCCTAAGTTTAAACTATACATTTTGATTTCTTTGTGTTTTAGTATCTTGGTTTTAAAGAAGCGATTCCTCGGCTTCCAGGTGACTCAGAGTTGATTAAATCTTTAAAACTTTCTCTCATGTGTGATAGACGTAGCGCTAAGAGCGGAGTTGAGGTCACGCTAAAACTCACACGCTTGAACAGGACGGACTCTGTGATCTTTTCCTGTCTGTTGCGTGTTTTTGTTTTATTGTGTAAACCGAAGTATGACGATGTGTTGTGTACGCTCTTCCTCCTCTATCCGTATATACACACACACATTATAGACAGAGCGGCGTCTGTACCCCCCCCCCCCCCCTTCTTTCTGAGTAACACTGCTCCAGTTGGCGTTGGCTCTGTTTGTGTACGCTTATGCATATCAATCATTTTCTGCTACGAAGACGAGGAATGATGAGCTCTGTTTGAGAAACCCAGGGCAGATTTTCTCTCTCTCTTCTTTCCGAGCCTTTTCAGGAGTGTTTTCATCGCCGAGTGTGTGTGTGTGTGTGTGTGTGTGTGTGTTGGGGTTATGAAGCATTATGGGTGAATTGGCTGACAGAAACCGCTCCTTATTAGTCCTGTGATTTGATGTAAGAGGCTTTTCCTGCTTGGAAATGAAGGTTCAAATGAGTGAAAGTCAAAAGAGGAGAGAGAAAAAAGAACGCGAGGATTAGTCAAATTCTTCTTTTTGCATCAAATAAATTCACGAAGATGTTTCTTTAAACTCTCCTCTGGTAGAAACAGGACATTTTCAACAGAGAAGAATTAAATTAAACCCGCCAACGAGACGACTAAACCTCCTTAATGCAGTTAAAGTCGTTGAGTTAAGACAGTCTGAAAACTTTCCTCCGTCTCTTTATGAACTGTAGTCGCTTGTTTACATTCCTCTCATGGAAAAGGAAGAGGCACAAGCTGTAAATTCAAGTCCACACGCTCGTCTCAGAGAGTTTCCAACTGGAGCAGACTCAGATACACAAAAACGAAAAGAAGAAAATCCAGACAAAACAAAACAACACCTTATATCTTTTAGTCGATCTTTTCTTATTAATAAAGTAAAAGCAACACAAAAGCAACCTCGTATTCATATGTGAATCTTGGTGAAATGATGACATCACACAAAGATCCCTAAACCGGGCCTCAAACACCAAGGTCTGCTTATGGCCAATCAGAGGAAAGGGGGTTTTCTTAAAGAGACAGTGTTTCAGACTAATCCTGGGTCAACCAAGAGTTTTTGGGGCGTTACCAAATGGTTGAATTGATTATGCTACGACATTTAAAGGGACTGTGAGGACTTTCTGAGTGATCTTGAAAAAGTTGAATATTTTGGTATAAGCCTGATCATAATCCACAACTTAAAATGAGATTATTAGAGGCTAAAACAGGTTCTTGAGTCTGAAACAGGTGCTAATCTATTAGAGTCTATCAATAAAATGAGGAGCCAGGTTACGTTTGCTCTGCTTGGTGAGGTTGGAGTTGGTAGATGAGACCTGGTAGGACACAACCAGGATTCACTAACGTTACAGACACGTCTCAGAGCACCAAGCTGTGAGGAGCTAAGCTAAATGTCCCAATTAATTGTCAGTTAAGTGTCTAAATTCATACAGTTCATGGTTAAAAAAGATCTTTGTCCCATGTTTACGAGTTTATTCTACATATTTTATTCTTATTTTTTTCTGTCTGTTTCTGTGAAAAAGCTGCTTGTTGAATTCATTGACTGTATATAGAATAAACAGCGTGGCTCCGCCTGTCACCGTTCTACGATTTTGAAGCCAAAAAACCCCGTTTCTCTAGCCGCCATTGTGCAGCCAGAGTCTGCGCAGTAGAGAATTTCCGGTGGAGCCAAGTAAAAAAGAGAAATAAAAATATTTATTTCTTCTTCTTCAGAAGGTTTAGTCTCCTTTTGGCTCTTTCCTGAAGTTTCTTATATCCCCGATAAAAACTACTCACGAACGGCAGCTGTCAACTATCGTAAAACAAAACTTATATCGCGGTTTTTAACGTCCAATAACTGATGAGAAACTAACTTCTCAGAAAAAAACACCTGAACACCATGCAGTCAAATGACATCATCATACCACCTTAGTGTAAGGATGAGAGAAACGTTTCTACGAGGTATCGTAATTTTTTAAAGTTTTCCCGGCTCATATCTGGAATACATGGGGAGGCGGGGCTTATGACCTATACTGCAGCCAGACACCAGGGGGCGGGGCTTATGACCTATACTGCAGCCAGACACCAGGGGGCGGGGCNCTATCGTAAAACAAAACTTATATCGCGGTTTTTAACGTCCAATAACTGATGAGAAACTAACTTCTCAGAAAAAAACACCTGAACACCATGCAGTCAAATGACATCATCATACCACCTTAGTGTAAGGATGAGAGAAACGTTTCTACGAGGTATCGTAATTTTTTAAAGTTTTCCCGGCTCATATCTGGAATACATGGGGAGGCGGGGCTTATGACCTATACTGCAGCCAGACACCAGGGGGCGGGGCATCTGCTGGAGGCTTCAGTTTGAGCCGAACATCGTTACGTCCACTTATTATACAGTTTATGGTTGAATCAGGATGAGTCTCGTACGGGAGCAGAGAGAGTTATAGTTGCAGTGATGGAGTCAGTGTCACCTCAGCGGTCGACTCTGCAGGTTCATTATCGACTCGAAGCAGACAGATGGGATCTTTGGAGGAAGAGAGGAGGTGCTACTTTAGAAAAAGCTGAGTTTTCAGAGCGGCAGCCTGGTTTTACCTTTTTTTAAACCTATAGGTGAGTTTTCACTCCAAGTGTTTGCTGCCAATCATCCTGCTGCTCTGAATCCACAGAAAACGCCGCGTGCAGCGTCGTGATAAAAGTTGCATAAGCAGGTTTCCCCACTAAGCGATCAAACAGCTCGTCTGTCAATCAGCCGCTTTATCAATCTTTCATTCAGTTGTTGATCCGCCTGGTTTCATTATCTGCACCTCAGCGCTTTAAAGAGGGGTATTGTTGTTTTTTTAAAAGACTTTGTACTGTCCCTTTAAATGATTAACAGCTTAAAACAAGTCTTATTTTTTCACACAGGTGTTTAAAACAACACTTTTTTCAGCCTCAGCCTGAAACGCTGTCTCTTTAAGTGGGTGTTTCTCAACCTCAGGGTCGTGACCCCACATAGGGACGCCTGAAATGTCTAGAATTTTTTTTTTTTTCAGTAATTATATTCTTTATAAAATTAAAACCCACACTGAACTGTATTCTATGTTGAAGTTTTTAGTTATAAATTGATAATGAATTCCAGTGTTTTGTAGTATTTTATTATTAGCTTTTCAGTCAGTATTTAAGTACTTGTTGTATTTTATTGCAAGTATTTCAGTGTTTTTCAGTATTAAATGAATAAGTGTTTTATTATTTGTAGTTTTTATTATAAGTATAACAGTATTTTATAATTCAGTATTTTAGTTTTTGCAATATTTTATGATAAGTTTGTCCTTTTTGCGTTTTATGAATAAGTATTTTAGTATTTGTAATTTTTTTACTATAAGAGTTTTCAGGATTTTTTTTTTCTTTATAAATCAGTGTTTCAATATTAGTATTTCGGTATTTTTTTAGTAATTTATGCATAAGTATTTTAGTATTTTTTAATTTTGCTACTAGTATTTGAGTAATTGACTATTGAATTTTTGAGTATTTCAGGTGATTTATCATAAGTATTTTAGTATTTTTAGCATTTAGTCATTAAGTAATTTAGTGTTTGTAGTACTTAATCATTAGTATTTCAGTATTTTTTGGTTTTATGGATAAGAATCTCAGTATTTTAGGATTGAATTATCAGTATTTTAGCATTTTATCATTAGTATATCAGTATTTTTAATATTTTATCATGACGTGATTTTGTAATTGCAATATAGTATTTCTAAATTAAGGCCTTTAGTATCTTTTTAAAAAACTTTTAGTATCAAAGTTTATTGTTTTCTACTTTCATTTACCTTGATTTAATTTTTATTTTAGCATTTAAAACAGTAGATTAAATCTGCTGTGCAATACTGAACATTGTTTTGTTTGTGTCTTATTTTTATCAACAGTTGTTTACATTGTTTACTGCTTTAAGAACCTTTATTGTCTCTTGGGAATCACAAAAAAAATCACTCAGAATAATAAGAAAGTCTATTTACTGATAAGGAAAAATAAAATTGAACTCTATATTTACACCATAGTATAAAATATATATATAAAAAATAATTTAAGGGGAAAAAAACTTTTGATAAATTTGGTAAATCTCAGAAACAAAAGCTTGTTTTTGTTTCTCTCTTTCACTTTTACCTCACAGACTGATGAATTCTCCTGCAAACAAACAAACAAAAGCTCATTTTCTGTTTTATTGTTTGCTGTAATCATCTATTTAAATGCGTTTCAAAGGTTTTGATAGATGAGAGGGATCTGCAGCTTTGATGCCTGATAATAATTTACGCTGACTAATTAGTCAAAGCTCAATCAGCCAGATGCTCCAGGACTGTTTGTTCAGGTTTAGTGTTTTTTTTTTGTCTGTCTGTGGAAAAGCAGTGAGATAAAACTCTGGATTATTCTTCATGTGTTTCTCTGTCTCATAACTGCACATCTGCATTCCTTTCTATTTATAGGTTTCTATTTATACACACTCACGTAAACACAACAGTTTCATGTGCTGCAGGGATTAACCCCGGCCTCTTCCATGTGTGTGTGTGTGTGTGTGTGTGTGTGTGTGTGTGTGTGTTCAGGTGGGATTACACAGCAGCGTTGACCTTTTACTGCTCAGATTGATGAAACCCAGGTTTTTATGTCAGATACTAAACTGAACTCTGACCTTAATCACTGACACAAAACTATTTATTGAACGTACATGCTGCACTGAAAACCCAGTTCTGATGATTTTTTATTAAAGTTATTAAAAATATATTCATAGGATGATTAAAACTGACCACTCACTGCTTTATTTCTGAGCCAAACAGCACAGATTTTTAATTTTAGTGTCCGTCATGAATTCAGTGTTGAGGTTTCACTGGAGCCAAAGCATTAATTATTTTTCATTGCACTGTTTCTTTCTCATGTGCTGATAGAAAAATAATGTTTCATATTATATTTAATGTGAAGTAACACAAGGCAAAACATTTTAACACAATGTATCAGAGTCACACTGCAACATATTACAACTTAGTGCATAATAACATGTTGCACTGTGACATAATGCACTGCAACGTATCGCACCACAACATTTCTCAACTTAAGGTATCGTATCATAACATTTCATATCCCAACGTAGCAAGTCCAAACTTATCATGCGGAACTGCACTGTATTGCACTGTAACATATCACACCCCAGTGTATTGCACCATTACGTATCACACCGTAACATATTGCACTGCAATATATCGCAACATAAGGTATTGTATTGTAACATTTCATATCCCAATGTATCATTTCCAAACTTATCATATGGTACAGCAGTGGATTCTACCATATTGCGCTTTTCCACTCTACAATTCCAGCTCTACTCTACTCGTCTCTACTGGGTTTGTTTACCTTTTCCTCTAGCCCGACTACAGACTCACGGTGGGCGTGGATCTTATAACACAGCTGCGCTAAAGTGCTGCACAGAAGTGCGTGCATGTTCATCTATAACGCCACACAAACATCATTTTGTACTAACATATGTGCCACCGTGGTCTTTAAAGGAAAAAAAAAAAGCTTTAAAAAGATTTCATTAAAGTAATACAGCGGCTCAATGTTGGTCGTCATGACAACGGAGGTAAACAACAGCCTGGTGCTGCTGCACGCGGAGGAAAACGAAGGAGCTGCTTCCCAACATCAACTCTTCCCTGGATCCAGTGAGATCACTTTAATTTTTGATTTTTGGGCCTGGTATAGCAGAGATTTGTTGTTGATCAATCATTCTTCTTTGAACTGGTTTTCCTTTTTGGTTCCCTGTGGATTAATGGACTGATTGGTGCTTAAAGACTCTCGTGGCAGACAGATCGCTCCTGCACCGACCAACTTTGATTTAATTTAAAAGACTCTTTAAAGCCAACTATCTTTGCTGTTAACTTCTTTTTGGTTTAAAAAGGACTTTTAACTTCTTTAGGAATCATGAAGGAGCATTTTAGGGCTGTATTTTGTCTTCATTCAGTCTGGTTCTGTGCCGTCAGGTTTAAATGGCATTAAAAACCCGTCGCTGACTTATTCCTTTGCCTCTTGTAAGTGATTTGTTCAGAGTCAGAAGCTGCAGAGACGACATTCTCTGACCAATGAGTGACCGGCAGTCCGTCCACGTCACCTTTTAGTATCGGCTTTACTCTCTTAGAACCAGGGTAGAGTAGGTACTAAAAACTGGCGTCTGCAGCGTAGTACCGCGCTAATGGAAACGCAACACAAACCGGGTAGAGGCGAGTAGAGTAGGGCTGAGACGGGTCAGTGGAAAAGGGCCAATATTGTATCATATGATATCACAACAAATGGTATCTTATTGCATTGTATCCTATTGTATTGCAACGTATCATAACGCAACACATTATATTACACAACAATCATAAGGCAGCGTTTTTACAACTTGACATATTGTAATGCAGCATATATAACGCCTCACTGTACGCCAAAGTCAGTCCGTGTAGTGCAATACAGCGTAAACTGTCACCATATCAGGTCATGGTCAGTGATGTCACATCACGCCATTATGATATTTTTCATCATAGTTTCTAGTTAACGACCTGATTCTGAAATCTGTGACGATAACCGGAGTTTTCTATCACAGTAACATCATTGTTTGAAGGTTTTTTTTCTTCTCTCTGAAGTTAAACGTTTGTCTTTGCTGGTTTGTATTCTTTTCTGCACACACACACACACATTAGCTCACCCACACACACATGTCCTAACAGACCTCAGCTGCAGAGACACGCTATAATTAGTGAGACAGCATCTTCATCTCACTCTCTCTTTTTTTCCCCTTTGTGCTTTAGTGAGCGTGTGTGTGTGTGTGTGTGTGTGTGTGTGTGTGTGTGTGTGTGTGTGTGTGTGAGCACTAATTGCTCAGGTCAGGTGAGAGCCATTAGTTAATAATTAATTTTATTAGGCAGCTGTAGCCTGAGGTTAGAAAGACGCTTGTGAACATCATCGTTGTTGTCACATTTTTAGTTGTTTCTCTAAGTTCTGCATTCGTTTATCTCTTCATGATCATCTGTTTTTCTTCCCTTTCTTCTTCTTCTTCTTCTTCTTTTTCTCTCCTCTTCTTCTCCTTTCTCTTCCTCTTTGTCAGTTTCTCTGCCGTCTTCTCTCTCGCTGCGTCTATTCTGAGCCGTAAAGGTCAGATACAGATGCACAACTCAAATGTGATGCCTCCCACACGTTACATGCTTGCTCTCACACACACACACACACACACACACACACACACACACACACACACACACACACACACACACACACGCTGACAGACTGTGTAATTATGTAGGTGTCAGAGGAAGATGTGAGAGCGAGGAAGAGCCCGGCAGAGGAGGAGAGAGTTGGTGTCACTCCCATGTTCTGGCTGTGGTTCATGACATGTATCAGCTGATTGTAGAGTAATTTAATCCACTACACACAGACCTGTTATTACCGTGTGTGTGTTCGCTGATCTACATCTTAAAGTCTATACTCTGGGGGAATTATATCACTTCTGACATGATTTACAACCTTTAAAGGGAAGAAATCCTCTTTGAGCCTCCATACAGGGGAATTAAAGGGACAGTACGGGTATTTTCAGGTGGAGTTGCGGCACTTTTGGTTTTTGAAATTTCTTACTGGCTTAAAGCACGTAAAAAAATTATACTTTCCCTTTATCTCATGTAAATGAAATAATTTACATGAACAATTGAGACACACGAGACATTACATCACAACAACAACTCACTTTAACTATAACTTTGACTGATTTTTCTCCATTTTAGTCACTTTATACTTCTTTTTTGCAACTTTTGGATAATTTTTTATGCTTTTTCACTCTTTTCCAGGTTCAATCCCAATTTTCCTGCCAATTTTTGCCCATTTTTCAGACTTTTGCAGCACTTTTTTTGCAACAAACTGACCATTTTCTAGGTTTGATCCCAATTCTCTTGCCATTTTTGTTGACTTTGGCCATTTGAAAACCACTTTCCACTGTTTTTTGTCTCTTTTTTCACCATTTTTGCCTCTTTCTGAATTTTTTTAAAGTTTCCTTGAAGATTTTATTGCTAATTTTTGTGTCTTTTTTGTCAATTTTAGTCACTTTGTACTTTTTTTTTTCAACTTCTGGATCATTTTTTATGCTTTTTCACTATATTCCAGGTTCAATCCCAATTTTCCTGCCAATTTTTGCCCATTTTTCACACTTATGAACCCTTTTTTTCTGCAACAAACTGACCATTCTCTATGTTTAAAACCAACTTTCTTGCTATTTTTGTTGACTTTGGCCATTTTTAACCATTTTGCTACTTCTGGAACATTTTTTTAAACTTTCTAATAATTTTCCAGATTTACTCCCAATTTTCCTGCCAATTTCTGTTTGTTTTTTTTACCTCATTTTTGACACTTTTCACTTGTTTTTGCTACTTTTACACCACTTTTTTTGCAACAAACTGACCATTTTCTAGGTTTGATCCCAATTCTCTAGCCATTTTTGTTGACTTTGGCCATTTGAAAACCACTTTCCACTGTTTTTCATCACTTTTCCCCCCCATTTTTTCTACTTTCTGAATTCTTAATGTTCCCTCTAAGATTTTATTGCTAATTTTTGTGTCGTTTTGTCCATTTAAGTCACTTTTCACTCTTTTTTTGCCACTTTTGGACCATTTTTGATACCATCTCACTATTTTCAGTATAACTCCCAATTTTCCTGCCAATTTTTGGTGTTTTTCCCATCATTGACGCTTATGGACCATATTTCTTGCAACAAACTGACAATTTCCCAAGTTCAATCTCAACTGTCTTGCCATTTCACTGTTTTTCGTCTCTTTCTTTCCCTATTTTTGCTACTTTCTGAATATTTCAAAAGTTTCCTCAATTTTTTGTTGCAAATTTTTGTAGCTTTTTGTCCATTTTAGTCTCTTTTCTTTTTTTTTTTTTGCCACTTTTGGACCATTTTTTGCTACTTTTTGTAGGTCTTTCCCAATTTTTTGTTACTTTTTGGTAATTTTTACAACCTCAAACTAAGTTTTATTGATACTGTCTCCTGTTTTTGCCTCTTTTTACCACTTGGATTGTTTCTTTTGTAAAGGTAGTTTTTATCAGTTTGTCTCTTTGGTTGAGTAACTCTGACGTAGAACAGAAAAACTGATATTTAGGTTATAGAAATATTCCAGTGTCTGTGATTAGAATATTGCAACAGTGCATATTGTGATTTAATCTAATTTGTGATTAATTCCCCAGCCCTAGTTTGATTCCAGTTCTTCTGCTTTATTGATGTAATATTTGTCCTGTCTTGTCTTGGTATGTGTCTGTAATCTTCAGGTGTGGTTATAGGAACTTGTTATTTCTCCTTTTTCTCTGCTCTCTCTCCTCAGAGCCTTAATTTCCATCTCTGAACCCATTTGCATTCGCTCTTTCCTTCCTTTGCCTCGTTTGTGTTTGTGCCGCCTGAAGTTTTGCATGTACAGACTCTGAAAACCTCCAAACGTCTCCTCAAAGCTTCAAAGCCTCTTTGCATTTTTCTTCCTGCCCAAACTCGCTGCTGTAGAGCGAAAAATGCACAGTAACGACTGTAACGCGGCTCCAGAAGTATGAAGTCGGGGTTTGATGAATATGTAAAATTAATCACAAGTGAGAAATCCAGCGATGAGGTGTGAGCGCTGAGAGACGTGTTAAGTGATAAAACTGTTCATTCCCTTTTCTCTTAAATCAATATCTCATTTTCTTTTTACCTTTGCTGCCGCCGTGCTCACAGGTTTGCAGTAAATCACCAGAGGGTGTGTGTGTGTGTGTGTGTGTGTTATTGACAGTTCATTAAGAGTGCACTCGGTGTTTATACTGGCTCTTATGTCTCCTGTGGGGCTGACATCGACCTGCAGAACATTACCTGTCTACTACACCTCTGTGTCCTTACAGGGACTTTAAGGAAATCTGTGCAACAAACCAGAGCAGCAAAAAATAAAAAACAAAGCTTCGTCTCCTCACAATATTCTCTGTATCTGCTTTATTTAACACTACATTCATTTCAGTGCTGCTTTTATACATTTACACACTGAAGTTACACTTATAAAATGAACAAACATGAACTATATTGTAGTTTAATATGGGACTATGGAGCTGTTGAGACAAAACTGTGGTACTGCAGAATATCAGTAAGATCACCTGTCTGTTCTAAAAAAAAACCCATTTATTTCAATGGCAAAATCTAAAACAGCTTTCTAATGTTGTAGTATTACTTATGATAAAGAAACATAATTTTTTTGTAATGTACTGTAACTTACATTACTGTACTATAATTTAATGCAGGGGTTCCCAAACTTTTCCGCCTGTGACCCCCAAAATAGCAGCGTTAGGGACTGGTGACCCCCTGCTGTGGTACAACACTAACGGGACAATCCAAAAACAGACAAAAACCAACAAAACCCTCCCTGAGGATACTTAATTTAACTGACCGATAGAAAATTTACAGACTAATGTTCACTTTGCTGAGTTCACGGCATCAAACTTGAACAAAGAAATGTGAAAAACAGATAAAACATTTTCTGTTTGCATAATTTTATATCATCTTTCACCCCAATTTTTGCTTTTATTCTCACAATAATGGATAAAATGTTCATGAATTGTTCCAAGTTTTTGATTTTAGGACACATTCCACGACCCCCTATCAATGTCTTGCGACCCCCCAAAGGGTCCCGACCCCCACTTTGGGAACCACTGACCTATGTAATGTAATGTATTGTACCGAAAAGTACTTTATCATATTATATTCTACTGAAACATATGTTCTTGTCATGTATTGTAACATGGTGAAAATGTAACTTATCCGAATGTAACAAACTTTAATGTAGCTTATCGTAATAAAACCTACTGTAACACAAGTTCTTGTTACATATCGTAACATAACATATCATAATGTAACGCTGTAAAACCAAACTTATCATGAAGTAACTTTCCATCACATAGCTGATCATAACATATTGTTTGTTGTCACCTATCATAGAATATCGTAACGCATAGCAACATAATGTAACTTTATTTCCTATAAATGTAAATATACTGACTATTTTCCAAGTGTAATTCCAACTCTCTTGACATATTTGTTGACTTTGGCTATTTTTTTCACTGTTTTCATCAATTTTTCCACCATTTTTGCAACTTTCTGAATTTTTTTAAATATTTCCTCCAAAATTTCTTGCAAATTTTTGTTGCTTTTTGTTCGTTTGCTCTTTTTTGCAACTTTTGGACCATTTGCTTTGATACTTTCTCACTAGTTTCCAGGTTCCCTCCCAATTTTCCTACCATTTTTTGTTGTTTTTGCCGATTTTTGACACTTTTTTTGACACAAACTGACTATTTTCCATGTTGACCGAACGTTTTGTTTCTCATTTCAACACATCTTAAGATTACGTGTCCTTAGATAATGTAATATTATTTTATACTGTCTTATTGTATCTAATTAAATGATTTGTTAGGTGTTGCGTAATATTACATATTTTGCGTATAATGTATTTTATAGCATCGTTTTGTTTAGTATATGATTTTTTTCTGTTTTTAAACTCATTTTCCTTCCTCTAACAGTTTGATAACAGACCACAGGCTTAAGCTAAGATTTCCTAAAACCATCTTTTGACACTTTAAAATATTCAGATTCTGTGTTTTTCATACACATAATGAATCTGTTGTATTAGCATTCTTCAGAAATCTGTGTGTGGATGTGTGATTGAGTGTGTGTGTGTGTGTGTGTTCTTGTATTATGCAGCGCGTTGACACTCCACCACTATGACTGTTAGTCAGATCACAGACAATAAGCCGCTCTCCTCTCACTCTTCACTCTGCTTATAGAAACAGAGTGGGTTCATGGAGTGGGAGTTTTGGAAAAGATACTCTGCTGACTCTGCTGGACGGAAAAAAAAAAAGAGAGAGAGAGAAAGAGACTGAAGAGGCAGAACTGGACTTGCAGATTTTTAAATATTTGCCCATTTTGCTTCATTTTGCTTCATGCAAAAGTTGCTGCATATTATTTCTCATGAGTGGTCGCTTTTTATTTAATTACTAGGATGAAATGATGTGGATTTGAGTCGTGACCTCCATATAACCCTTAGAAAATTCAATTTTTTTCTTGTTGTCAGTTTCACCTCCTCCTCGTTTCTCTCTGTGAGATCATTAGTCGCTTTTTACAACCTATACTGTAATTACCGGATCAGTAAATGCAACAGAAAGCCTTTGAATGCATCACCGTCTTGGGAAAACTCCTTCACGCTTTCTCATTGTTTCTCTGGCACGTTTTTGAATCAGGCTCCCACTTTCCTTATAAAGAATCGCCGCTTAATTTTAGTTGAACCGAGTCCAATTTAATTTTGTGTTTGTGTTTTGTAAACGGTGGTAGGATGGAGGGATGAGGATGACGGAGCGGAGAGGTGCGTTAGGTTAAGGAGGGATGAGGAGAGAGTGAAAGTGTGAAGGGATGAGGAGGAGGAGGAGGAGCAGGAGAGGAGCCAAGGCCTTTGGGCGAAGCCAAGACCGCCTACAGATGATCTCTCCTTCACTCTCTCTCTTTTCCTTTCTCTCTCTCTCTTTTCCTTTAACCTCCACTTCTCCCTCTGATCTTTCTTTCTTCCTCCTCTTCCACCCTCGGAGACGATAATGTAGGCCAACGAAAGAGGAGGAGGAGGAGGAGGAGGAGACCTTCACCTTCCTCGTTGAAGGACGACGTGTTCGCGCGGTGAAATCCCTCAGAGATGTAGAAACGCGGAGATATAGATCTGTACTTTCTGTCCCGTCATGCGGAGAGACGGATTAGAAAAAGAGCAGGACGGGGTGGAGAAGCAGAGACGTGATCCGTGTCCTGATTTCACGCTTTAAGCTATAATAAATCTGAGAACGTTTACGGCCTGTTCCCATCGCTGAGATAACAGAAATATGACCATCGGACGCAGACAGGGAGTCGTCAGGCGCCATATTTAAGTTTACACGCTCCGACGCCGCCGTGAAATCTGCAACAGTTAGAAATGCGTCACATGGAGTTTATAGAGTCGTCACGGAGAAACAATCGTAACCTGCTCCTGACGACTGATAACCAAAGAATGACTCAGCATAAATCACATATTAAAAGATAAAAGGAAAAAACAAAATAGCACGATGTCGTCACAAGATCTTCTCAAGATCATTATCACGAAAACTTTACGAGATCTTTACGACATCATGATGAGATAGTTAAGGGATAGAAATTATACATTAACAAGATTATAAGGAAATCTTCAGGAAAATGTCACAAAGGCTTATAAAGACATTTTCCCGAGATTGCACGAGACCTTCATGAGATCTTGTCCACATGGTCGCAGGATCTTTGTGAGGTTGTCTCAAGATTTTCTCAAAAATATTATGAGATTTTCATGAGAAGTTTACAAGATCGTAACAAGATCAACTTGAGGACTTTACTAGATCTTTACAAGATCATCATTAGATCTTCTCAAGAACTTTACAAGATCATGAAATCTTTAAATATTTTAACAAGATCAGCATGGGGAACTTTACAAGGTTGTTGCAAGATCATCATGAGATTGTTACGCAAACTTAACGATATCTTAACAAGTCCACAATGGGAACTTTACAAGATTGTAACAAGATCATCATAAGACATACACTAGAACATAACAAGATCTTGATGAGATTATCTTCAAAAAAATTTACAAGTTTGTAAAAAAATCATCATGAGAACTTGACAGTTTCTTCACAAGATCATCAAGAGAACTTAATGAGAACTGTACGAGATCTGTACAAGATTATCATAAGATCCACAAAATAATTTGACAATATCATCATGAGATCCACATAAGAACTTTATAATATCTTTACAAGATCATCATGGAATCTACACTAGAACTTTCCAAGATCTGAACAAGATCATCATGCAATCAACACAAAATCTTTACAAAACCTTTACATGATCTGTACAAGATCTTTACAAGATCATCATGGAATCTACACTAGAACTTTCCGAGATCTGAACAAGATCATCGTGCAATCCACACAAAATCTTTACAAAATCTTTACAAAGTCTTTACATGATCTTTACATGATCTTTACAAGATCTTTACAAGATCTATACAAGATATTTGCAAAAACTTTACAATATCTTTACAAGATCATCATGGGATCCACACTAGAACTTTACAAGATCTTAACAAGATCTTCACAAGATCTTTACAAAAACTTGACAAGATATTTTACAAGATCATCACGGGATCCACACTAGATCTTTACAAGATCTATACAAGATCTTTGCAAAACCTTTACAAGATCTTTACAAGATCATCATGGGATCCACACTAGAACTTTTCAAGATCTTTTCAAGATCTTTACAAGATCTTGAAAAGATCTATACAAGATCTTCACAAGATCTTTACAAGATAATCATGCGATCCACACTACAACTTTACAAGATCTATACAAGATCTTTTCAAGATCATCATGAGATCAACACATGACATTTACAAGATCTTTTCAAGATCATCATGCAATCTACGCAAGAACTTTACAAGATCTTTACAAGATTATTACAAGAACTTTTCAAGATCTTTACAAGATCTTTACAAGATCATGAGATTTTTACAATATCTTTGCAAGATCATTATGAGAACTTTATGAGATCGTAACATGATCATTATGTGATCTTCATGAGAACTTTACAAGGTCATCATGGGATTGCATCAAAATTGTCACAACATCATCATGAGTGTCTTCACAGAACATGATATCATGAGAACTCAGTTTCAGTCTCATTCATCAAACTTTAAGGGACGGGGGCCTCAAACACCAAGGTCTGCTCACAACAGGCCAACAGAAGGAAGTGGACAGTTTCTAAAGATATTTATACAACTCAAAAACTTAAACTTGTGCAAGTTTTACTGAATGAAGGGAATGGAGTTATTGGTATTTCATATAAGCACCACAGATTTTAAGTTAAGGGTCTAAATTTCTGTTATCTAGCTTTTACTGAATATAAAGGTGTCTGAGAGAGTCCCAGGTGTTTATCGTGTTATTTTCTAAAACTTCAGGGATTATTTTCACTTAAAGACGGCACCTGATGAGAGTCCGGGGATCATCTGGAGGGTAAACGTGAGGCTGTCTAGACATTTAGCCTGAAAACAAACCAGCACCTGAGGAGAGCGAACAGACTCAGCCTCTGGGAATAATGACTGACACACTCTCGCCGTCAGCGTTTTCCCTACGGGCGGCCTGCTAATGTGGCTAAAACAGTCAAAACACACCTGGGAGAAAAACGCCGCGGGTGACCTGTTAGTGAAGCCGCCAGATTTAAGACGCCACAGACGCCGTTTTTTTTTTTTTTTCACATAAAACTAAAAAACGTTCAGCACATATCGAGAGGAGAAGGTGAAACGATGAGTGTGTTGTTGAGACAGAGAAGGCTTATAAATAGAGGGAGGAAGGTCAGAGGGAAAGAGTCAGGCTTCCTGTATCCACACACACAACCGGACACACACACCCACACACACACACACATGTGGGTCAATGACGTCCCTTTTTTTGTGTCCGAGTGCAATATTTCCTTCCATCATGAATTGAGTATTTCATCACATGTATTTCTTTATTCTATGAAACCTGTGTTATTTGAACACATCTTTAAACTATTAAAATATAACATGTTTTTTTGTGTTTTGGTTCCTCAAACCCCCAAAATGTCAGGTGGTGCAACCGTCCTGACAAGTATCCACAGTAATTAAACTCTAAAAATTGAATGTCAGTTATTGTAAATGGAAATTAAAAATACAGTGGCATTATTTTATGCTTGAACCTTTTTAAATAAAACATTCTTTGCAAATAAAAAGAATTTTAAAGCTGTTGAGAAATGTAAAAAACTTTTGTCCCGTAATTTTCACCTTGTCAAATGTCAGGGTGGTGCAACCGTAACATTAGACTTTTATTTTAAAGTGAAGAGAATAAAACAGGAAACAGGAAACTGCATCAGCCAGAGGAGCCCAAATGACATTTGTGACCAAGTGGAAAAGTTTGTAGATTTCTCTGAAATACTGATAAAAAAGGTTTTTTCACTTCATTGGTGACTGGAACAATTTCCATGTCAGGTGGAACAACCAATGTAATAATGTGAAATGTTATTTTAACATCAAATTATTGATCTTATTCACAAATAAAAGAAATGAAACACACAAAATGAAAATGTATGAGTCACTACAGACACTTGAGAGATACTTGCCAATAATTTCACACAGAAAAAATAACAGGAACATATAAATATATTTTCATATATTTGGTTGCTCCACCTGACATTTTTGGGTGCTCAAATTAAAAATACTAAAAAATAATGAACCTAAAAACTTTGAAATGTTGGTC
>RPOG01001264.1:108930-166101 GCA_008086565.1 Thalassoma bifasciatum
TATTTATCTTATTCACAAATAAAAGAAATGAAACACACAAAATGAAAATGTATGAGTCACTACAGACACTTGAGAGATACTTGCCAATAATTTCACACAGAAAAAATAACAGGAACATATAAATATATTTTCATATATTTGGTTGCTCCACCTGACATTTTTGGGTGCTCAAATTAAAAATACTAAAAAATAATGAACCTAAAAACTTTGAAATGTTGGTCGACTACTGAAATCTGCACTGTCTGGGATTAGAACATTGCAGCAGACCATATTGTGTTAAATATAATTCGCGATTATTTGACCTGATCCTTATTGGAAACAGGTATTGGTCTGTTTGTGTCTCTGAGAATGCATCGGGGCGGAACTCTGCCGCGCACAATACGGAAAGTAGAGGAGAAAGAAACAACATCTTGTTATGGAAATGAAGTTTTTTAACTTTGATTCAACCAGGTTGGTCCCAATGAGTTAATTGTTGTTGTCATAAACTTTTGACTCGGTGCCGCCCCCTAGTGGATGTGTTGGGTAACGCCAATGTGGAAGTCTGTAAGCAGCGATGGTCGCATTGTTTGAAAAGGACGTAAATATTTTGGAGGATAAATGGGCCTTAATGGTCGAAAAGAGGAAAAAAAGAGAAACTACGGCAGCACCAGAGGGACAAACTAAAGACTAAAATAGAACAACACCCCCTCTTTAAAATTGCATCACAGTGTCTTTCAGCTAAATCATGCTGCAATGCACTGAATTGGCCAATTATTTTGAAAGTTCCTGTTACAGTCTGTTGACATGTGAGTGGTGTAAGAGTCTCGACATCATCAAAGTGGGAAATATTCTCATTTTCTTTAGTTTTCTCTGTGATAAAGCTTTTTTTAAATCTTAACCCGGGGTATTATGAGCCGCTGCTCGACTTCAGGGATTATCCTCCATATTCTCAATTGTAATAATTCTAAAAATGGATTCTGGGTGGATTATCGTGCTAAAGAAGTGTGGGATTTTTCTCAGTCGGAGGGAGGGGGGGGGTAGAGATGTTTCTGCAGTGACTGGGAAAAGAAGTGAAATGTGAAAATGCATGAAAGGGAAGTTTGAAGCTCATCGTACAACGGCGTCTAAATTCGGCTTCGGCGTGACCTGAAAACACACAGGAACATGACGGCACATGCCACGAGTGACAATGGCAGGAAAAATCAACACATCCACAGAGAGAGAGAGAGAGAGAGAGAAAGAGAGAGAGAGAGAGAGAGAGAGACTCAAGTGCTAATTTATCGTCTTTGTGCACGAAACAACTTCGTATCCGCACACACTCGACGATTATCACAAACATTTCCCATCTCATGACTGGTTACTGTGTGTGTGTGTGTGTGTGTGTGTGTGTGTGTTGGGGGCAGGGTGTGAAGGGTGTGATCGTCATGGCAACAGCACTCAGACTTCCTTCCCTGGTTTATCTGAGCGTCCAGCAGCTCTGTGTGTCTTCCTTTAATGCACATAGACAGAAAATCGTCCGAATTAAAAACTGAATTTCTGGTTATTTAACCCTTTACATCCCAGCTAATCCCGGCTAATCCATAATATTATGTTTCGAACTTATAACTGTAGATCTATAAGGTCAAAATTCATCAGTGGAACCTCATTTGAAAGATTAAAAACTCAAGTTTCTTAAAATGTCATGTTTTTATATGTGGCTAAAGTGACCGTTTTTGACGATCGATCACATCAAGATGCTTTATTGCAGACATAAAACATCCACCACATCACTTTAACACCTTCTCATCTACATCTGAGTGACATTTGAGCTTTTTAGGTAAAACTTTGTAGGAGTTAGAGAGTTTTTAGTCTCAGGTAAGCGTTATACTCACTGTCGATGCTCTCATTCAATGACTTTGTGCAAACAAAACCAGCTTTTTCGGTGCTCAGTGTCCTCTTTTTAGTCAACTTTGCTCTTTTTCTGAAAAGTTAGTAAAAAAAAAAACCCTGAAATTGAAGTTTCCAGTCATCAATCGTACCTCTACTTGAATGTAAATGAAGACGAATGGCAGTTAATAGGTCTCACCAATGATCTAAATCAGTAGTCCCAACCTTTTCCAACTCAGGGCCCATTTTTAAGTCTTAAAAATGTTTCCCACCCACCATCGACCCAACAAGTACAGAGGATATAAAATGCCTTGTTGGAGACCCATTTTTAACAACAACCCAAAATGTGATAAAACCTTTGTCATATAACAGAGTCTGAGCCCGAAACAAAATAAGTTTTTAGCCAAAATGTAACATTTTTTTACACTTTTGTTAAATTTTTGACAAGTTATTACATTTTGGGTTTTGTTAACTTTTTTTTTCTGTTGTACTACATATTGGGTCATTCTTAAATTTAAGTCAGGTCATGTTTCTCACTGGGCTATAACAAGCCTTCTTAGTGGAAATTTTTTTATATATGAATATCTGAACATTTTTATTTTCCTGACCAAGTTTGCAACTGAGTTTTGACCATTGACTGTATATAGAATAAACAACGTGCTTCCGCCTGTCACCGTTCTACGATTTTGAAGCCAAAAAACCCCGTTTCTCTAGCAGCCATTGTGCAGCCAGAGTCTGCACAGTAGAGAATTTCTGGTGGAGCCAAGTAAAAAAGAGAAATAAAAATATTTATTTCTTCTTCTTCAGAAGGTTTAGTCTCCTTTTGGCTCTTTCCTGAAGTTTCTTATATCCCTGATAAAAACTACTCACGAACGGCAGCTGTCAACTATCGTAAAACGAAACTTATATCGCGGTTTTTAACGTCCAATAACTAATGAGAAACTAACTTCTCAGAAAAAAAANTTTTGAAGCCAAAAAACCCCGTTTCTCTAGCCGCCATTGTGCAGCCAGAGTCTGCGCAGTAGAGAATTTCCAGTGGAGCCAAGTAAAAAAGAGAAATAAAAATATTTATTTCTTCTTCTTCAGAAGGTTTAGTCTCCTTTTGGCTCTTTCCTGAAGTTTCTTATATCCCTGATAAAAACTACTCACGAACGGCAGCTGTCAACTATCGTAAAACGAAACTTATATCGCGGTTTTTAACGTCCAATAACTAATGAGAAACTAACTTCTCAGAGAAAAAAACACCTGAACACCATGCAGCCAAATGACATCGTCATACCACCTTAGTGTAAAGATGAGAGAAACGTTTCTACGAGGTATCGTAATTTTTTAAAGTTTTTCCGGCTCATATCTGGAATACATGGGGAGGCGGGGCTTATGACCTATACTGCAGCCAGACACCAGGGGGCGGGGCTTATGACCTATAAAACAGCATTCTATATGTTTCTACCTTTCTCTCTTTCTTTGTATCTTGTACCTCTATATATATTACATTCCTCTAAAATCATAATATTTTGGAAATGATTTGGCGGCCCACTTACAATACCATCACGCCCCACCAGGGGGCCGCGGCCCACAGGTTGGGAACCACTGATCTAAATGGCTACAGCTGACCTTGTGTGAACTATTAGGTGATTGGTTAAGTGTTGATAAACGACCCTCTAATAGAGCTATTACAAAAGACCACCGTGCGCTATTGGCCAGTTAAGTTGGTAGCACTTGTTGTCTTTCACAAGCTATCCTGGCATGGAAACTCAACAGAAAATTGTCAGGTCGCTTTCTAACTTTCTATCACGGTTTATCATTCTGATGTTTGACAAAGGCGTTAGTGTTTATACTTTGATGAAGTCATATAGATGCGGAATGTATCTCTGTCAGAGGTTAATCGGTTTAATAACTCGACTCGTTTCTTTTTTCCCGCGGTCACTTTTCTCTCAGATCTGTTCGTCAGTTTGGTCCTGAGCTTTGTTCTCCACTTTAATAAGTATAATATATTTAATTATAGGCCGCTCGTCTCTGCTCTGTGTGTCTCTGACAGTGTGTGGGTGGCTGTGTGAGAGCAGCTGCAGCCGGGTACACCATCAACTCTTATTAGATCACCGTCTTCACACATACACACACACACACACACACACACACACGCAGGAAAAAGTTAACATGCGCTCACTTCTGGACAACACTCTGTTCTTGTGAAAATGCGTGAAATATCTGAGCAGAAAGAAAGAGGAAGGCGTACGAACGGTTTCACAGAAAGAGGATAAAAAACATGCTGAGGCGGCAGTTTGTCCCTTTAAGGCTTCCCCCTTCTCTCTGATTGGTCAGCCTTAAAGAGGGTGGAGTCATGTGTCGTCCTCGGTGTTTGAGGCCCGGTTAGGATATCCTTGTGTGATGATGTCAACGTTTCAACAAGTCTTGTGAAGCTCTTGTTGAAATCTCGGACTTTTTTTAGCTCCTGTTTTAGCCTTTAGCTCTTGTTTTTGCCTTTAGCTCCTGTTTTTGCCTTTAGCTCATGTTTTAGCCTTTAACTCATGTTTTAGCCTTTAGCTCCTGTTTTAGCCTTTAGCTCCTGTTTTTGCCTTTAGCTCATGTTTTAGCCTTTAACTCATGTTTTAGCCTTTAGCTCCTGTTTTAGCCTTTAGCTTGTGTTTAAGCCTCTAGCTCATGTTTTCGCCTTTAGCTCCTGTTTTAGCCTTTAGCTCCTGTTTTTGCCTTTAGCCCCTGTTTTTGCCTTTAGCTTGTGTTTTAGCCTTGAGGTCATGTTTTTGCCTTAAGCTCATGTTTTAGCCTTTAGCTCCTGTTTTAGCCTTTAGCTCATGTTGTAGCCTTTAGCTCATGTTTTAGCCTTAAGCTCCTGTTTTAGCCTTTAGCTCATGTTTTAGCCTTTAGCTCCTGTTTTAGCCTTTGACTCATGTTTTTGCCTTTCGCTCCTGTTTTAGCCTTTAGCTCATGTTTTAGCCTTTAGCTCCTGTTTTTGCCTTTAGCACCAGTTTTAGCCTGAAGCTTCTGTTTTAGCCTTTAGTTCATGCTTTAGCCTTTAGCCTTGTGTTTTAGCCTTTAGCTCATGCTCTATCACTCTCCCGTTCATAAACCTCGGCTCATGTTTTAGCCTTTGGCTTGTGTTGTAGCCTGTAGCTCATGTTTAGCCACTAGCCAATGTTTTAGACTTTAACCCATTTTTACCCTCTAACTGTTGTTTTAGCCTGTAGCCAGTATTTAAGATTTTAGCCACAATTTTAGCCTGAAGCTTCTGTTTTAGTAATTAACCCCATTTTTAGCCTGTAGCTCCTATTATAGCCATTAGCCAGTGTTTTAGACTTCTATCTTTTTACCCTCTAAGTAATGTTTTAGCCTCTAGCCTGTTTTAGCCTAAAGCTTCTGTTTTAGCCTTTAGCCTGAGTTTTGACCTCTAGCTTGTGGTTAAGCCTTTCACACGTGCTTGAGACTTAGCCTTTAGCTTGTTTTAGCCTTTAGCTTGTTTTAGCCTTTAGCTCATGCTCTATCTCTCCCCTGTTTGTCTCTCTCTCTCCTCTGTCTCTTTTCTGTCAGACAGTCCAGCTCCTGTTTCATTTTATCAAGATATGACACTTTTTCAAGATCACTTAAAAACTCCTCTCTGCCCCTTTAAGAACATTTCACATCTTGCAGAGTTGAAGCTGCAGCATCCACACGAACACGTGATGCATTCAGGCGCAGCACTGAGTTTCATTGTCTCAACAAACATCAGATAAGTGAAGAAACACAGCTGAGTGTCGACAAAACAACAACGAGCTGTTGCGGCTCAGAAATTCCAAGATATTTAGAGATAATTTGGAAACAGTGTCTCTTTTCAGAATCTGTGTTGGAGGACACGACAGTTTCCAGAAAGTGAAGCCAAAACACTCAAAGTTCTTCTTTTGACTTCCTGTTGTAATAAATTTTAAAGCATTCCTACTCCATATGTGCACTTAAAAATCAAAATACAGGTTAAAGAAACGTTTCCGTGACTCGGTTTCTTGTTCGTATCATGGTTTGATGTAAATGGCAGCTGCAGAGCAAACACACTCCTCTGGTCGTTTTTGTGTGTGTTTGCATACGGTGATGAACCTTTATCCATCACACTCCATTACCTGAGGCACTGAGAGGAGGCCTCACACACACACACACACACACACACACACACACACACACTCAGGCTTAAACAAATGTAGTACACACTCTGGGCATGTTGTGTCACCAACGGCAATGAACAAGCTTTTCACACTGACCCACATAGAGAGAGAGAGAGAAAGAGTCTGTCAGCTCTGATGTTTGAGCTCTGTTTAAATGTTTTACCTGAGTGTGTGTGTGTGTGTGTGTGAGTGTGTGTGTGTGTTCATTAAGATTTAAGGCTCAGCTGACAGATCTGTTAGTGTCAGGTTTTCTCATCCATCAGTTTCAAATGTCGTCGCTTTAGTGGTGATGAAGGTAGATGTCACCTGTGTTTGTTCGACACGGTGCCTCTGGTTAACACTTAACAACATGAGCCGGTTTCTTTAAAGGGACAGTGAGGACTTTCTGCGTTATCCTTTAAAAAAATCTCAGATCTAGTTTTTTTTTGGACTGTCTGACAGAAAAGAGACAGAAGAGCAGAAGAAAGATAAACAGGAGAGAGATAGAGCACAGGCTAAAGGCTAAAACAGGGACTAAAGGCTGAAGCAAGAGCTATAAAAGCGAAAATACAAGCTAAAGGCTAAAGGCTAAAACAGAAGCTAATTAAAATAGGGCCAATGGCTAAAACACAAGCAAAAGGCATGAAAGGACTAAAGGCTAAAACACAAACTTAAGGCTAAAACATGGGCTAAAGGCTAAAACACGGGTTTAAGGTCAAAACACAAGTTGTAAAATCTTTGACACAAGCCAAAGGCTAAACATTGGGCTAAAGGCTAAAACACAGACTAGAGACTAAAACACAAGCTATAGGCTAAAACATGAGCTATAGGCTAAAATATGAGCTAAAGGCTAAAACAGGAGCTAAAGGCTAAAACATGGGCCAAGGTTTATAGGAGAGTGATAGAGAATGATCTAAAGGCTAAAACACAAGGCTAAAGGCTAAAGCATGAGCTAAAGGCTAAAACAGAAGCTTCAGGCTAAAACTGGTGTGAAAGACCAAAACGGGAGCTGACGGCTAAAATTGTGGCTAAAATCTTAAATACTGGCTACAGGCTAAAACAATGGTTAGAGGGTAAAAATGGGTTTAAGTTTAAAACATTAAGTAGCGGCTAAAACATGAGCTACAGGCTAAAACACAATTTAAAGGCTAAAACATGAGCTAAAGGCTAAAACATGAGCCAAGGTTTGTGAACAGGAGAGTGATAGAGCATGAGCTAAAGGCTAAAACACAAGGCTAAAGGCTAAAACATGAACTAAAGGCTAAAACAGAAGCTTCAGGCTTAAATTGTGGCTAAAATCTTAAATACTGGCTTCAGGCTAAAACAACGGTTGGAGGGTAAAAATGGGTTTAAGTTTTAAACATTAAGTAGCGGCTAAAACATGAGCTACAGGCTACAACATGAGCTAAAGGTTAAAACATGAGCCAAGGTTTATAAACAGAAGAGTGATAGAGCATGAGCCAAAGGCTCAAACATGAGCTAAAGGCTAAAAAACCTCAAGTGTTACGAGTCTTTCTTGTGTTGTTTGTGATTATTAAACATAAAGTTAAGTTTACATCATAAATATTTCAATCACATCGTGAAGCTGCAGGTTGTGTTTAACCGTTTCTGAAACTATCGTCATTTTTCTGAGCTAAATGAATCCTGGCTGCCTGAAAAAAACACATAAAATATTCATAATTCTTTATTTTCACTGAAGAGTGAAGCAGTGAGACACGTTACCTGAGATTTCCACCTTAATTATGAAGCTACATCCTGAACTAAACCGTCTGAATTATCCTTAAAGTGACGGAGAAAGAAACATTTGCCTGAAGCTTGGATCAGTTTCACTGCAGAACCACAGAGGATTCACACTCTCCTCCTGCACTGAAAAAGCTTTTGTTGTTTGAGGAGGTGTGATAATTTTAGTGGTACTACTTCTAATTTTTCTATTTCTGTGTGGAGGAGTCCTCACAGGTTTTTCTCTCAGCGATAAAAGGCTGAGAGAAAATGTTCCTGGACTTTAAATCCACCTATCAGGTAAATTCTGCTCTGCACAAACATTCGGCTAAATGCCTCGCTTAATACCACCGATAAAGTGTGTGTGTGTGTGTGTGTGTGTGTGTGTGTGTGTGTGTGAGCTCCTCGTCTGTCTGTGTGTAGCTCAGGTTGCCTCTGCCAGGTTGTCTCTCTTACGTAATGATCTAAAAATAGATCAGATTCACCTGAACGGGAAGAAGGATGAAGGTGAAAGATAAAAGTTGAATGATTCATTCTTCTCTTTTTTGGTGCAACAAAATATAAGACACTTCCTCAGGCTACATGTCCAAGAATATAATTTCATATACATCTAAATATGATAATATAAGTCTCTATATGTATGATATCCATAAACCATAGCTGAAGCTTAAGGGCCTGTCTCCACTATCGCCGTTTTCTTATTCTCTTGGCAGCAACAAAAAGTCTGATTTTTATTGCTCTTTGTGCTTTTTTTAAAATTTTTTTAAAGAAGTATGTTGTACAGGGATGGGAATTGGTTGGATTTTATTGATACCAGTGCCCTTATTAATTCCATTTATTAATATAATTCACTGTTGATTCCCTTATCAATTCCTCCTGTGAATTTTTTGTGTAGAAAAGTAGCTTTACACTTTTTTTTTGGTCAACATTTTTTTGTTGTTATGAGTAATTAAATATAAAGTTGGTCACTGGATTTAGATATCTCTGGATGTAAATAAATAAAAGTAAAAATCGCGCATAAGGTGACGGCGTATATTGTTTTAGAATCAGAATCATACGCTTGAACATATAAGGAGTTTGTTTTGTAAACTGTGCTCTCTTGTACAAGGTAGTTGTAAGACATAAAAGGAAAAATGATAATAATTATAATAATAATAATAATACATTTTACATGTAGAATATTATCAACAACTGTAAACACAAAAGAATAACAAAGAGACAAGTATAATATTTACAGACTTAAAAAAAATATGATAATAGTGCAGTGCTGAGTAGAGTTTACCGTATGTTATTGACTGAACTAGGCCGCCTAGTGAAGTTTTCAGTTGTTTGGAACCTTGAGCTTGCCGTAGTTGCGCTGAAATCAGCCACGAGCCTTCACTTCCTGTTTGGAAAATATTAATCTGTTTGTATTTTCACATTTCTAGTTCCAGTTTTGTTCACGAAGAGTAATTGTGACGTGTTTCCGTGGTGAAAATTGAAGTTAAATCAATGTATGCTAGCCACTAGCATATCAATGCAATTCCCCATATACGTTAGCATCAAGCTAGGGCTGGTCTCCTGTCATTTATCTGTAAAGCTAAGCTAGCCGGGGCAGAGTAGTCAATGTATCTTATTGATTCTGATTGTATTCTTATTGATACCCATCCCTAACCTGGAAACTGAACATTCCGGAACACCGAGACGTCGTTTCGGAACATTCCGGAATTCCTCCGTTGCGTTCCGGAATGTGGCTCATGTGGTTTTTTTAAGAGTTTTCTGCTTGATTTTAAGCTCAGTTTCCTTTTAAGATGAAATATAACAACACTTCTGGATCATGCAGATACAAAATAATTCTTCATAATGATGGAAGCATTGTTAACAAACACAAAAATGACAAACTATTTGTGATTCCTGTGGACTTTTTTTTGGATGCCAAGCACCAAAAACGCTGAGCTTTAACCTTTTTTTGTGATTTGCATTTTTTATTTCTTGTTGCTATTTAAGATCAGTTAGACCTAATAAGTATAAAAAACTAAACTTGGTCTTTGTACAGGAAGATATGTTTTTAGTGCTATTCGACAGCTTCTAGTTTTTAGTTATAAGTGTTATTGTTCATAAATACGTTGTTTTTCTCACTGAAATAGGTGTAAAGTTGATGTGGTAAGTGTCTCTAAATGTGGATAACAGATTAAAGTTTTAAAAAATGAAGTTTCATGGGTTTGAGAGGCAGAAATTTAATGTTCACATATGTGGGCGCCAGGTCACACAAGGTTAAAATAAAAGCTGCTAGTGGAGACAGGCCCTTATTTTACTGATGTGGAAAAAAACCCCTCATTTTTGGGCAAATTTGTCTTATTGGGCTTAATTTGAGCCACACTGACCTGATTAACTGATATTTGATACCGAGCTGGTGTTGATACGTTTGGTTTGTGTGTTTCCTGTGTGTGAGATGTGTGTGTGTGTTACCTTTAATCTCCAGAGTCAGAGGTGGAGTTGAGGACAGAGGTGAGCGGTGGTGGATCCAGTGTCAGAGTTTATTGGACACTTCTGCTCTCACACTCTCTAATGTTTCTGTCTCTTCACTTTTTTTTTTCTAATTAAAACCTTTGACTCATCTTCATCATCTTTGAGTCGTAGCTCTCTCCACTTCCTTAAAATTTAATCTAAAAACACACTCATTTATACACACACACACACTCAGAGGCTGTGACTCAGTGCAGAGCTCAGATGTCTGGTGTCAGGTCTCTGCTGCCCGTCACGTCGATCGGCGTAATTACCTGACCGTGCAGCGAGTGGAGTGAGGGGGAAATAACTGCTGGGTGATTCATTCTGCCGCTGAGGAAACACAGCCACGTTAGCGAGACAAATAACTGAGAGGAGCTTTCAGAGTAAAGATGATAAACGCCAGAGCGGGAGGACGCAGAGGGAGGAGAGGGAGGGGGAAGAAGGTGAGATGGTTTCACCGGCTCCTGGGCTACAGGTGAGCTGTCCACATCCTAACCTTTCAAACTTTAACTGTGCTGTGTCTGTTGTTTAATT
The DNA here is from genome assembly GCA_008086565.1 of Thalassoma bifasciatum. NCBI lineage: Eukaryota > Metazoa > Chordata > Actinopteri > Labriformes > Labridae > Thalassoma > Thalassoma bifasciatum. The sequence continues at coordinate 119,643 of RPOG01001264.1, forward strand.
AAAGGGCTGGGAAATTAATCTCAAATTAGATTTAGTTGCAATATTCTAATCACAGACAGTGCAATATTTCTATAACCTGAAGTGTGCAAAACTATCAGCAACATGTTTTCTGTTCTACACCAGAGTTACTCAACCAAAGACACAAACTGTTAAAAACTACCTTTACAAAAGAAACTATACAAGTGGGAAAAAGAGGAAAAAACAGCAAATAGTAGCAAGTTTTAGGGAGTAAAAATTGTTAAAAAGGAATTAAAATTGGCATTAAAATTGGGGGGTGAACCTGGAAATACTCAAAAAGTGGCAACAAAAGAAGCGGAAAGTGGCTTAAATGGGAAAATACAACAAATAATCCAGAAAGTAGTAAAAATGGTGAAAAACGTGACTTAAAACAGAACGTTGTCTAAGGGTTCTGAAACTTTCCAAATTACAGGAATTCCAGAATGCTGTCTAAGGGTTACGAAATGTTTCAGAGCAAAGGAATTCCGGAATGTTGTCTTTGGGTTCTAGAATGTTTCAGAGCAAAGGAATACTGGAATGTTGTCTTGGTGGTCTGTAATGTTTCAGGGTAGAGGAATTTGGACCCGGTAGTGTTCCAGAGCAAGGGAATGCTGGGATGTTGTCTTTAGGTTCCAGAATGTTTCAGAGCAAAGGAATTTGGGAATGTCGTCTAAGGGCTCTGAAATGGTCCAAAGCAAAGGAATTCCGGTATATTGTCTAATGGTTCTGGAATGTTTCAGAGCGAAGTGATTCCGGGATGTTTTTTGGGGGTTTTGGAATGTTCTAGAGTGCAAGGAATTCTGGAATGTTATCCAAGGGTTCCTTAATGTTGTAGAGCAAAGGAATTCGGGAATGTTGTCCTCGGGCTCAGTAGTGTTCCAGAGCAAAGGAGTACTGGAATGTTGTCTTGGGGTCTGTTATGTTTCAGATTACAGGAATTCTGGAATGTTGTCTCAGGGTTCTGGAATGTTCCAAAGCAAAGGAATTCGGGAATGTTGTCTTAGGATTTTAGTGTGTCCAAGAGTAAAAAGAATTCTGGAATGTTGTCTTGGGGCTCTCTAATGTTTCAGAGCAAAGAAATTCTGCAGTGTTGTCTTAGGGTTCCGGAATGTTCCAGAGCAAAGGAATTCCGGAATGTTGCCTCAGGGTTCTGGAATGTTTTAGAAAAAAGGAATTGGAACGCTGTCTCTGGTTTCCAGAGTATTTCAGTGAGAGTTTCTTCATTGTGCTTTCACGAGAGTCTGATCACTTTGGTTTAAGCAGATGCTGAAGTATCAGTAACTGCAGTTCCTTAAGTGTCCACTTGAGGCTTATACCAAAAGAACTAAAAACCACACACACACCAATTCAAAGCAGATGAACTTTACAGCAGAAGTTAAAGCATTTATGAAGTTTGGCTTTAGAAACAGATGGATGACATCACAGAGACAACTCCCAATTCATCAAAAAATGCACGTGGAACATAAATTAGCTGAGATGTTTCCGAGGCGTGTAGCACTTCCTGTGGAAAGTCGAGCGTTGACCAGAGATGGCGGTTTTCAGAGATGCAACCGCTTCCTGTGGAACTCGCTGCCTCACATGACTTTGACCCGATCGCCTGACGCTGCTTTCAGAAACGACTCCAAATATCCGTTTACAATCTCACAGTTTCTCGCCGCAGCGATTGACACTTTCGAGGTGTTGATGTTCTGAAATTTGACGAGACAGTTTAAGTTACAGGAACCAAATATCTGAAACTGACTTTCAAATTTGGATGACACATTTCAGGAACCAAAAATAACTGCGTGAGTTGTTAATTTGCATTGATGGCTGATTACTAACTTAGGCTTTCATAATACTGATGTAAGCTTCTTTCGAAAAAACCTCGAACAAACATTTTCCAACAGAGACAATCTGTCTTCACACTAAAACCCACACTGGTGCAGTTGTTCCTCCTTTGTCAGACGATTTCTCCCACATAATCACAACATCTTCTGCTTGGCGAGGCAGAGGATGTTCAATTCCATTCCTCCCACTTGCAGCTGCCTTTTTTTAATGTTGCTTACTTTTTGTTCTCACTTTATCTTTAATCAACAACCTGCTGCAGAGTCATGATGAAACTGGTAAACTCACGCTGCTGCGGAAAGAAAAACACCACCGTGGAAAGAGTTTAACCCCTTATATCCTGCCTGTATACCATGCTATGTTTGAAACTTACAACTGAAGAATCACAGTGTCATAAATTCATCAGTGACACCTCATTTGAAAGATTAAAACATCTAGTTTCAGAAAGTTTATGTTTTAATCTGTGGCTAAAGTTCACATCAGGATAAATGCAGCTTTTTCTCTTCGTTTTTTATAACCATTTTTGAAAATCAGTCACATAAAGATGCTTTATACCAGACATAAGAAATTTACAACATCACTTCTTCACTTTGTCATAAACATCTGAGTGAATTTTGAGCTTTCTAGGTAAAACCTTGAATGAGTTGGAAAGTTTTTAGTCTCAGGAAGAGTCGTACTCACTGTCCACGCTCTCGTTTGGAGACTTTGTGCAAACAAAACCAGCTTCGTCAGTGCTCAGGGTCCTCTCTTTTAAGTCAACTTTGCTCTCTTTGTGGAAAAGCTCAGGTAAAAATCATGAAATTGTCGTTCCCAGTTATGGATTGTACTGTTTCTGTTGCGCACATGAATGTGAATGAATGTGCATGGCAATGAATAGGGGTCGCCAATGATCTAAATGGCTACAGCCGGCTTCATTTGAAGGTTAAGGTGATTGGTTAAGTGTCAGAGTTATTACTCTAATAGTAGAGTTATTATGCAAGACCACAGTGTGCTATTGGTCAGTCAAGCAGGGAGCACTCGTTGTCTATCACAAGCTATCCTGGCATGAAATCTCAACACAAAACAATGGGGTCACTTTAGTCTTGCAGCTAGAACCCTGTTGAAAACAAAAACTTGCAGCTTTGTCAGATTGACATTGAGGAGGAAATGCTCTAAGACAGTGAAGCTGCTGTTATTGATGAGAACAAACAACGGACTTTACAGGAGAAATTTCACCACTTGGAATAATTTGATGAAACAACACTTTTGATATGTTTGAACTCTGGATTCCTCTGGTGGAAAGGAGAGTGAATATTCAGGGTACGAGCGTCAGGATGTGACGTAATGACCCCAAACAGGTAGGACGTTCACGTTGTTGTGAGTGATTCTTTCACTAATTACGTTTTGTTGGTCACGACAGCTGTACAGCAAAGTTAGTGACTGAAATGTGAAGAATCTAAACTTGATGTTTGACGAAGGCGTTGGCGTTTATACTTTGATGACGTCATACGAGTTGCTGATGACCTGGTGGAGCGTAAGAGTTTAAAGCACTGAATCATTTTGCGCCATCGAGGAGTCGTGTTCGGGATCACACGGATTATTCGTCTCTCTCCGAGTGAGCGAGTGAATTTCTCTGTAAAGTTGCTGAGACCAGATTCAGAGACCGGTGTAATTACCCCGATGAGCTGCCGATGCTCCCGCTGTGCAGTTGGCATGGCAACACCGACAACCCACCTCTGCTGGAAGAGGAAGAGGAGGAGGCAAAAAAAAAAATGATGACGATGAAGAAGAAGAAGAAGAAGAAGAAGAGGAGAGAGGGAGATTAGAGGATGGATGTGGAGACAAAAAGCAAAGTGGAGGAGGAAGAGGAGGATTAGTTCCAGAGAAAGAGGAGAGAGGAGAGAGGAGGAGGAGGAAGAGAGAGAGGGAGTAGGTGGTGTTGGAGCGAGGAGCAGAAAGCAGCTGCATTCACGTTTTCACTTAATCTCTTCAACGCGCTGAGAGCTTCTTCCTCTTCTACCTGACTCATTAAATCTGAGCTGAAACTGAGACACCACTCACCTGAAAACCTGCCAACACTTCAGGTTCAGTCTGGAGCTGATTTAAGACTTCGTGAAGATATCTCTTATTATTTCATCCTCAGGGACTATTTATCAACCTACCTTTATCTAGGGTGACCATACGTCCTCTTTTGCCCGGACATGTCCTCTTTAAGAGCCTGTCCGGCCCGGGTTTATAAAATCCTTCAAATGTCTGGGTTTTTGATCTTGCCTAGCTTGAGCGCGTCACAGAACAGTGTATTTATCATTCACATTGAATGGTTCCTATAGAAACAAGCTCTGAGAGGTGGAGTTTGAGCCGAACCCCGGAACATGTATTCATTCATTCACAAATCAGTACAAAGGCGCTTCACACTCCACACTCCACACTCACTCACTGTGAAACATGTGCAATCTTGAAATTTTGGTATCATGAAAACCCTAGTTTTAAGAGAGTAACTTATCCAAAACATCGCATGAACGTGCACCTATTTGCATTATTTAAGTTCACATACGATGGATTATCCAACATTTTTCCGCTCTGTGAATGTAAAACCCTTGTGTTGTATTTATCAGAAATGTTTTGTCCTTTTTCTGATGATGTGATTGTTTCTTCGTGATGAATTTCTCTTTGTTCTGTTGTCAATCCAGTTTTATTTCAATGCTTTTAAACCTGATTTATTTTTAGATTTCTGCCTTTTCCTGCTCAAATCTACTTAAAATAACTCAAAGTGTGTGTATGTGTGTGTGTGTGTGTGTGTGTGTGTGTGTGTTCATGTGCTGCTATGTTCGGTGTATGATAACACAGAGGCTTCATGCTGTGTTTTTGTTTGTGTGTGTGTGTGTGTGTGTGTGTGTGTGTGTGTGTGTGTGTGTGTGTGTGTGTTCATGTGCTGCTATGTTCGGTGTATGATAACACAGAGGCTTCATGCTGTGTTTTTGTTTGTGTGTGTGTGTGTGTCAGTGCGCCTTAATGCCTATGATCCTGTCTGCTTTTAGTAGATTAGGACTCACTCAGATGTAACAGTGCCCATGACCTCTGAATGTGTGTGTTTCTGTGTGTGTGTGTGTGTGTGTGTGTTTGCATACTGAAGTGTGTATCCATTTACCTTGTTTCGTGTTGAGAACATCAAGTACAGTTACTTTCACTCTGCCTGTTCGACACCAAACACTCTCAGACACACACTTTAATGTGAGGATCATTTCATTATGATATCACACACACACACACACACACACACACACACACACACACACACACACATGCACCTCGCTGCCCATTCATTCATATCTGATCAGCCTTAATCTGTTTAGAATAATCCTGACGGTTCAACACTCACACACGCACACACAGGTGTGGGCGTCAGGGTGGAGTGTGTGTGTGTGTGTTTCTACTGAATTATTGTATCCATAAAGACTCTAATTGTTAAGGAGAATCAACAAGAGTATCAGTATGAAAAAAACAACAGTCCCTGTCCCGAATCACAGGTGATGACATCATCTTCCTGAAACGCTATTGGTTGTTAATGAAATTCATTGTGTTCACTCGTGTTCAGCTGCTGCAGGTTCATTCCTGGCAAAACCACGGATTCGTGTGTTGGAAAAAAATCCCTGAAAGTGTCCATAAACTGATTGAATCGCCCTAAGATTCCGGAACTCTCGTCTTTAACCTCCCAAGATTCCGGAACTCTGTTCCTAAACCTCCCAAGATTCCGGAACTCTCTTCGTTAACTTCCCAAGATTCCGGAACTCTCGTCTTTAACTTCTCAAGATTCCGGAACTCATGTCTTTAACCTCCCCAAGATTCCGGAACTCATGTCTTTAACCTCCCAAGATTCCGGAACCCTCGTCTTGAACCTCCCAAGATTCCGGAACTCATGTGTTGAACCTCCCATGATTCTGGAACGCTGGTCTTTAACCTCCCAAGATTCCGGAACTCTGTTCTTTAAATTCTTAAGATTCCAGAAATGTCTTCTTTAAAGTCCCAAGATTCAGGAACTCACTTCTTTAACCTCCCAAGATTCTGGAATTGTTTTCTTAAACGTCCTAAGATTTCAAAACTCCCTTCTTTAAAGCCCCATAATTCCAGAACTCTCTTCTTTAATGTCCCAAGATTCTGAAGTCTGTTCTTTTAATTCCCAAGATTCAGAAACTCTTTTTTTCAAATTCCTAAGATTCCTAAATTCTGTACTTTAACGTCCTAAGATTCCAGAACTCTCTTCTGTAACGTCTCAACATCCCGGAACTCTCTTTATTAAAGTCCTGAGATTCTGAAACTCTGTTCTTTGACTTCCTAAGATGCCCTAACTCTTCCCAAGATCTTCCTAAGACTTGATGAAATGATGAAATCATCACTTGAAGATTTTCTAACTGGTTCAGGATTTGTTAGAGATGCAGGCCTCAAACTTTAAGGTCTGGCCAATCAGAGAGAAGGGGGTTCCCTTAAAGAGGCAGCAGCGATAATGAAACGTTTCAGAAAGAGGCTGAAATAAGGGTTTTCTAAAACACATAAGAGAGGGAAAAATATGGATATTTTCCTTTTTTGTTTTTATTTTTTTGATTTTTAACTCAATGTATCAGATGTATTTCTCAGCATGAAAGCAAAAAAAAAAACAATGTTTCCTGTTTTTACTTCCTCAGTGAATGCAACTTTTCAAAGATATTACCAAATATCTTAAAAGTAAAAAAACAACAATGAGGAACAAAGAAATAAAACTAAAACTATAGAAAAGAGACGAAAGTCACACGCTCACTTTCTGCCTTTGCTTTCACTTCCAGATAAATGGTTTCAATGAAACTGCTCGACTTACTGGTCTTTAGAGACACACACACACACACACACACACACACACGTTACCATAAGTGTGTGTTCAGAAATCTGCTGTAAAACCTGGAGGTCATCATGAACGAAACGAACAAAACTCAACTTAAAGAAGCAACTACAACCCTTAACACATAAAAGAGAAATAAGTCAGATATAGCTGTGAATGTGTGTGTGTGTGTGTGTGTGTGTGTGTGTGTGTGTGTGTGTGTGTGTGTGTGTGTGTCCTGCCCTTTGTGGCATATGTCCAGTCACCATACGTCCTTGCATTTGTGCTTTTGTCGCCCACGCAAAACTATTTTTAGCATAGAAGTCGTGAGGGCAGCACATGCATATAGGTGTATGTGTGTGTGTGTGTGTGTGAGAGAGTGTGTGTGTGTGTGTGTGTGTAAATGTGTCATCAGGTTACAGTTTGTGTAAGTGGACTCCTCTTTGTCCTGGTTGATAATTTTAGACAGACGGCCACTGAAACTTTCAACAGGGGGGTCGGATGCTGCGCGCAACGTTTTCCACTGACAGACTGACACACACACACACACACACACACACACACACACATCATCCCCGTTTGAACCAAGCATGTGTTAAAGTCCCGTTTTTCTTCGGTCTGAAGTAGAAAACTTTCCAAGTTTGCCGCATTTAAAGATCCTAAAACAAGATCAATGACGCCTAAATGTGTTTTTTTTTTTTTCAATTTTGTTTCTAACTACCATTTAATACAACAACTTGACGCTTTGCATCCTGGGAAAGTTGTCTTAAACAAAGAAAAGTAAATGATCTCAAAATTTTGAGATTAAAAAGTCATAATTTTGTGATTATATAGACAAAGTTATGAGATGAAGACCAAAATTTTGGGATAAATAGAAAGAATTGTATGATAAAAAGTCAAAATTTGAGATGGAAAGTCAAAATTTTTGGATAAAAAAATCATAATTTTACAATTTTATTGACAAAGCTATGAGACAAAAACCAAAATTGTGTGATAAATAGTTAAAACTTTATGATGAGAAGTCACAATTCTATAATAGAAAGTCATACATGTGTGATAAAAAGCCCGATTTTGAGGGAAAGGCCAAAAGTTTGTGATTATATAGACAAAGTCATGAGACAAAAAACATGTTTTTTTTGATAAATAGTTAGAATTATAACACAAAAAGTCAAATTTATGATGAATAGTCATTTTTTAATGATTAAAAGTTGAAATTTTGAAAAAGAAAGTCAAAATTATAAATCATAAAGTCATAATTTTTCAATTATATAGTCAAAGTTATAAGAGAAAAATCAAAATTTGGTGATGAAATGTCAAATTTTGTGATCATATGGACAAAGTTATACGACAAAACCAATTTTATTAGATAAATAGTTAGAATTGTAACACAAAAAGTCAAAATAATGATAAATGTCATAATTTTGAGATAAAATGTTGAAATTTTAACATTATAAAGGTAAAATTTTGGAATCAAAAAGTCATTTTTGTACAATTATATAGGCAAAGTTATGAAAAAAATGTCCAAATTTGGTGATGAAATGTCACATTTTGTGATTACATAGACAAATTTATAGGACAAAAAAACAATTTTATTAGATAAATAGTCAGAATTGTAACACAAAAAGTCAAAATTAAGATAAATAGTCATAATTTTGAGATAGTTGAATTTTTGAAAAAGAAATTAAAAATTTTTTCAATTATATAGGTAAAGTTATGAGGGAAAAGCCAAAATTTGGAGATAAAATGTCACATTTTGTGATTATATAGACAAAGTTATAAGACAAAAACAAATTTTATTAGATAAATAGTTAGAATTGTAACACAAAAAGTCAAAACTATGATAAATGGTCAGAATTTTGAGATAAAAAGTTGAATTTTTGGAAAAGAAAGTCAAAATATTTCAATTTTATACACAAAGTTATGAGGGAAAAGTCAAAATTTGGTGATGAAATGTCAAATTTTGTGATTACATAGAGAAAGTTATGAGATGAACAACAGAATCTTGAGATAATTAGTTAGAATTCTAAGAATAAAACCTAAAATTATAAGATAAAATGTTAAAATTTGAAATGAAGTCAATATTTTGGGACCATAAAGTCAAAACTGAAGGTAAAAAAGTCAAAAATGTTACTAAAAAAGTAGAATTTTTGACTTTTTATCTCAAATTATGACTTAACATGGCATTTATTTGTATGTTTTTTAACTGATGGAAATTAGGTTTTATATGTCTTTTTATTTTTACATTTTAGAGAATTTTCCCTTTAAACATTAAAGGAGCGTTTTTAATATTTGTGTAGTTTTGCAGGATTTCACACGAGAGTTCCGGAATCTTGGGGAGGTTAAAGACAAGAGTTCCGGAATCTTGGGAGGTTCACATTTCACAGAGGGGGGGTTAGGGTTTTAAAATCCTCTGAATAAATGTTTCTCATCACTTCCTTGTAAGAGAAAAAATCTGTTGTCCTCCGTTAACGAGCATCAATCACTCCTGATGGACGTAGCGTTGACGGACGAGTTTATGGAGAGGATGAGGATGTGACGGCGGCGTAGGAGGACGATGATTTGGACGAAGGAGGCGAAAAAATCAAAACAGAGAAATGGATAAACATATCGAGGAGCGAGAACAGGAAGAGGAAGTATAACAATGTCAGAGATGGATGGATGGATGGATGGATGGATGCTGAGTCATCCTCCGACAGAACAGATCTGTCTCTCTCTCTCTCTCTTTTTCTCCGTCACCCCAAAGTGCTGCTGGCAGTTTCTCATCCAAGCTGTTCCCACTTCTCCTCCGCCGAATATCCGCAGCTGAACCCGCCGAAATCTGCTCTCACAACATGAATAATTAATTTTCATGCTGAATTATCTGCTCCTCGCCGTGTTTCTGCTGCTCTGTGGCGAGGAGGCCGTGTCACGCAGAAGGACGACAGTGTTGAATTTTGCATCGCAGAGATCGCCTTAAGCACATTTCTGGCTCTAATGGTTTGTTTTCTGTTTGTGTTTTTGTTTTTTTATTTACAGGAAAGCGATCTCCCGCTCCGGCCTCCAGCACCTCGGTCCGGCTCAACCGTCGCTGCCGCCGGCGTCCAACGGGCCCAACAAGGAGCTGCGCACCAGCGTGGACTGGACGGTGAGAAAAAAACACACAAACTAGGGCTCAGGGATATATCGAATATACTCGATATATCGCGAGTTGTTGCATGTGGGATGTATAAAATTACTTTATCGCGGATGGCCTAGTGGATATGGCTGCGCACCATGAGGTTTGTCCTCGAGCGGGCGGCCCGGGTTCGAATCCGACCTGTGGCCATTTCCCGCATGTCACTCCCCACTCTCTCTCCCCTTTCCGCTGTCCTCCTCTATCAAATAAAGGCACAAAGGCCAAAAAAATAACTGAAAAAAAAAAAAATTACTTTATCGTGACCATTGAGTATAATAGCAAAGTAAACAGAGGGGAGGAGGAGAATCCTCAAACTGTTGTGTTGTACGTTAAAGATTCCCACAGACGTTTCATGGAGCACTAATACGTCCCGTTTTATTGCCAAACTAACTTCCTGTTATGAACTTGTGTGTCTTTCAAAATAAGTGCATGTTGTAAAACTAACATTACACCACAAAAATTCAGGGAGAGCCCAAACTCAGAGACAAATGTCACGAACTGAGCCCTTATAGCACGACCAACAATATACAGGAAGCTGATTTATGGAAATAAGTTAGATTAAGTCATCCCCGGTTTTATATGGTGATTTACAGGAGAAATCAAAATATTGAGATGTATATCGTGAATCGCGATATAGTCCAAAATTATTGAGGTATTGATTTTAGGCCATATTGTGCAGCCTTAACACAAACTCCAAACTATAAAGTCAGAAAAAGACATTCGTCCCATCTGCATTGTCCTTCCCTTCCACGTCTGACTCACTGCTTGACATTTTGATTTTTTCATGCCAACAGATTTGTTAACAGACTGCTTTCAGCGTCCGTATGCTCATGTGGAAACCAAAAGCGCCAATTTTCTCCTTCAGTGTTTTTCTCATTTTTTTCTTTTTTTATATCATAACTAGAAAATGTCTCCATCACCAAACACGGGACACACGTTTCTGAGAGTCAAGATGTGACTTTTTCTGGGTGAATTTTGCAGAACTTTAATGGATTTTTCTTTCATAACGCCACAAAAAGCCAAAGAAACTTTTTTCAAACACTTCCTGCCTTCAGACACAGGATGCAAAGGTCCGGTTGGTTTGAGAAATGCCAAGTTGGTGCAGAGAATGTTCTGATAAATGTCATGAATCATCTCCACTAAGAGAAAAAGAAAAAGGGTCGCAGAGTGCAGCGGGAACTTGTAAAACTCCTTTTCTTCATTTACTCGTGTTAAAAATCGATCCAAACCTTCAGTTACTCACAGGTTGTTATTTTTAGATACTTTATCACATCAAACCCTCAAGTCTAAGAATTTTGTATCAAGAGACAATATTGGTTGAAAAGATTTGTCGAACTGCGTCTCATTCTTACATATAATAGGAGCTTTTTGTCCTCAAAGGCCACCGTAGCTTCACAGTACTGCCAGATAACGCTACATATCCCATTTCTACTCACTGTGTTTTTCCTTATCATGGTATTTAAACACTGGTATAAATGTTTTCTCTGGTTTTCTAACCATGCCAGTTAAAAAATAAAGTGTATAATTACAAACTGGTCATCAAAAAGTGTTTCTTCAAAAGTTAATCTTCCAGTCGTTACAGTGAGGAGCTCCTAGAGTGAAACAAGATAAACGTCAATATTTCTCAGCTCTGAAAACCGACCTGAGACAGACACTGACCTTTAAACCACAGTCAGTGTGTGATGTTCTGTAATGGTCCAATCAGAGGCGTTTGTATGTCCATAATGTTCCTAAATGTCATTTATGTACTTCATGTTATTTATGTCCCTACAGGTAATTTATGTAACTCTATGCTCTTTATATCCCTTAATATCATTTATGTACTTTATGTACCTTAATGTCTTTTATATCGTTTGTGTCCCTTTATGTCATTTACAGGACTCTCTGTGTCTGATGTCCCTTAATGTCCCTTAATGTCATTAATGTCTTTAATGTTCATTAACAATGTCCCTTCATATGGGTTTTGTCCCTTAATGTTGTTTTTGTCCCTTAATGCCATCGATGTTCCTTTACGTACTTTTACGTTCCTTCATATCCCTTCGTGTCCTTTTGTCATTTATGTTCTTTAAGTCCCTTTATGTCCCTTTATGTTGTTTATGTCCCTTGATGTGATGTGTGTCCCTTCATGTCCTTTAATGTAATTTATATCCCTTTATGTCATTTATGTTCCTTCATATCCCTTCATGTCCCTTTGTCATCTATGTTCGTTAAGTCCCTTTATGATCTGTAATGTCCCTTTATGTTCCTTAATGTCATTTATGTTCCTTCATTTCCCTTTATGTTTTAATGTCTTTTCACATTGTTTATGTCATAGATATTCAGTATTAATGTGTCTTAATATGGTTTATGTCCCTTTATGTTGTTTATGTCCCTTGATGTGATGTGTGTCCCTTCATGTCCTTTAATGTAATTTATATACCTTTATGTCATTTATGTTCCTTCATATCCCCTCATGTCCCTTTGTCATATATGTTCTTTAAGTCCCTTTATGTCCCTTTATTTCCCTTTAATGTAATTTCTGTGCTTTATTTTCTTAATTAACCTTATGTCTTATAATGTCCTTTATGTTCCTCCATGCAATTTATGTACTTTAAGTCCCTTTATGTCAGTTATGTTCTTTATGGCCTTCATGTCCCTTATTTTAATGTATGTCCCTTTATATCCCCTAATATCCTTTATGCACCTTAACGCACCTTAAGTAGCTTTATTTACCTATATGTCCTTTAGGTTTCTTTATGTCCTTTAGGTTTCTTTATGTCCTTTAGGTTTCTTTATGTCCTTTAGGTTCTTTATGTCCTTTAGGTTCTTTATGACCTTTAGGTTTCTTTATGTCCTTTAATGTCCCTTATTTTAATTTATGTCTCTTCATGTTGTTTATGTCCCTTGATGTGATGTGTGTCCCTTCATGTCCTTTAATGTAATTTATATCCCTTTATGTCATTTATGTTCCTTCATATCCCTTCATGTCCCTTTGTCATCTATGTTCTTTAAGTCCCTTAATGTCCGTTAATGTCATTAATGTCCCTTTTGTTCCCTTTATGTAATTTCTGTGCTTTATTTTCTTCATGTACCTTATGTCTCATAATGTCCTTTATGTCCCTCCATGCAACTTATGTACTTTAAGTCCCTTTATGTCAGTTATGTTATTTATGGCCTTCATGTCCCTTATTTTAATGTTTGTCCCTTTATATCCCCTAATATCCTTTATGCACCTTAAATTAGCTTTATTTACCTATATGTCCTTTTTGTTCTTTACGCCCTTTATGTCCCTTTATGTCCGTCTTGTTCCTTATGTCCTTTAATGTCCCTTATTTCAATATATGCCCCTTTATGTCCCCTAATGTCCTTTATCTTCCTTTGTGTCACTGTGTCTCCTTAAATAAGAAACGTTTTGTGCTGTTCTTATAAAAATATGAATGAGAGGGAGTGAAGACATAGTGACGTTTAAATCATGCCAGTGGTGTTAAAGCTGGTTCTGTATCAGTCTGATCTGACAGAAAACGACCGCCACAATCTTTTACCCGCTCTACGACGAGCTGGAGGAAAGAAAAAAGAAAAAAGAAAAAGGGGCGCTTCTATTTTTATCTGATTCAATAAGAAAAGATCGACGGTGACAGACGGAGGCTTTTCCTCCGAATCATCGGCCACGGGAACAAAAGACTCAGGATCTCAGAGGAAAAGAGGCGGAGAAACGACTAAAAACTGTGACAGGAAGCAAAGAGAGATTCTTTTTTTTTTAATCATGAATCATAAATAAAAATGTGCTGTATTATTGATCCAGAGATTTAAGTCGACAAACTGTGAATCGGAGCAGATCTGAGATTCCCCTCTGACTCTGTCTGCAGGGAAACTTCCAGGACGTCAGCGCTGGCCTTTAGCTCTCTGTGTGACACACACACACACACACACACACACACTGATAGATAATCTTTGCTCATAATCGCTCATTAATACACACTCAGAGCTGATTTACAGCGGTGGACGACCTCTTTCTGGAAGCAGATGAGTCACAGCGTCGTCGTCGTATTAAATCACCGCGTTAAAGAGTTTGTGTTTCCATCAGCAGAGAGAAAACCACACACACACATGTATAACACACATTAACATGCGTGTGTGAAGGTGTGAGCCAGCTCTTGAATCATCATGTTTTCATTAACACCCTGAATTAACACACACACACTGAGGAATCACTCAGCGGCGACGTCGGTGCTCGTTGACACGCTCGTCGACCTGCTCTCGTCTCCGAGTGGATGACGAAGGTTATTTCATCGTTATTGTTTCTCCGTGTCCTCGCAGGAAAACGCTCTGAACGGCGATCACCTGTGGATGGAGACGAGCTGCTCAGGAGAGCTCTGTTACCTGGGAGAGGACACCTGTCTGCTCAAGACGGCGGTGAGTTTTTCTACCTGCAGAGAAACAACGGAAAGTTCAAGAAGCTTTTAAGAAAATCACATCACATTCACAAGAAGAAAACTGACAGGAAACAGTCAGAGTGATGCAAAAATGTATTTTACAAGCAACATCAAAGTCTTTAACTTTATTCAGTCTGAGGTTGACACTCAAAATTATGACATATTTCATTAATAAAGTGTAAAATAAAAAGAATAGCAAGTCCCAAACTCAAAATTATAAAGAAAAAAATTCTTGAAAATGACTTTAAAGTAGAGGAAATGAGAGAAAAAGTTGAATATATGCAATTAAAAGAAAAGCCAGAATTTTATTTTTGTAAAATATAATGTTGAAATGATGGCATAATATTACTATGTCATAATTTTGGGTTGAAAGTCAAAATTATAAAACAAAACTATCATAATTAAATTTTAAAGAAATTGACATAAAGAGATGAAATTATGGGACAAAAAGTGAAAAAGAGTTCAGTTTTAAATCAGAAATCAAAAATTTTGGAATAAAAGTTTAAATTACAAGATGAAACTTTAACATTTGAGAAACGAGTGATAAAATGTCATAATTTTAAGATAAGAAGAAAACTGAAAATAAAATTCCTGAGACAAAAAAAGTTTGATATTAGGGATGAGAAGTTGAGATTATTTGATAAACAGTTGAATTTATGAGTGAAAGGGTTGAATATATGACATGAAAATTGAATTTATATGATTAAAAGATAAATTTTAGAGATAAGAAGTTGAATTTATTTAATAAAAAGTTGTATATACTAGATGGAATTGGAGTTTATTCAGTTAAGACTTGAATTCATAAGATGAAAAGTTGAATTTAAGAGATGAGAAGTTCAGTTCATTCAATAATACATTGTATTTACAGGATAAAAAGTTGAGTTTACTTTATCAAGAGTTGAATTTGTGATATGAAAACTTGAATACATGAGTTAAAACGTTGAGAAGAGATACAGTGTTGACAAAAAAGTGTCATTTTTAGACAAAAAAGTTATAATTAAGGATTAACACTTAAAACAAGTGAAATAAAAATCTGAAATTCAAGTAAAAAGTGATACTTATGAAATGAAAATTTGTCATTGAATGCTTTAAGTACAAAATTTGAGATTAAATTTTCTGAAATTATATTGAAACGAATAAATTGTTAAAAGTCGTTAAAAAAAAAGGTAATCATGGGTCAAATAAATCATTGAATAAATTGAAAGAAACCTGAGATTATGAGGTCACTTTAAACAGAAAAGGGGGAAAAGTTTCGGGTTTATTTTAGATAAGACGTCATAATCGAGGTTAAAGTCAAAACTAATAAGATAAAAACTCATAATGAAGGTTAAAAGTAGAAATTTTGACTGAGTCTGAAAGAAGGAAAACAAACTGGAAACAGTTAAATCTGTTTTTTCTAGAAACTTCACGTAAAGAGCAGTTTTAGTTGGAGTTTGTTTACAAAACTGAAAATAACTCAGTTTGTACCTGAGACTTTTTCCTCGCTCTCAGAATCGAGCGGCTCATTAGTGCGGCCGCTCGCTCACTCGTTACTCGCAGAAACATCATCAACATCAGTGGCGTTAACAAGCAGCTCGTTTACAGAAGCTTCTTTGATCTTTGAGTCACGACGACTGGAAAAAAAAAAAAAACACAACTGAAGTGAATCTGAAAATGTCAAAGTGTCTGTGAAGCTTTAACGCTGCCGATTAAAGATCTAATTGGTTTTTAAAGAAACAGGTTACACCCAATGACTGTATATAGAATAAACAGTGTGCTTGGTGGAGCCAAGTAAAAAAGAGAAATAAAAATATTTATTTCTTCTTCTTCAGAAGGTTTAGTCTCCTTTTGGCTCTTTCCTGAAGTTTCTTATATCCCCGATAAAAACTACTCACAAACGGCAGCTGTCAACTATCGTAAAACAAAACTTATATCACGGTTTTTAACGTCCAATAACTAATGAGAAACTAACTTCTCAGAAAAAAAAACACCTGAACACCATGCAGCCAGATGACATCATCATACCACCTTAGAGTAAGGATGAGAGAAACGTTTCTACCAGGTATCGTAATTTTTTAAAGTTTTCCCGGCTCATATCTGGAATACATGGGGGGGCGGGGCTTATGACCTATACTGCAGCCAGACACCAGGGGGCGGGGCTTATGACCTATACTGCAGCCAGACACCAGGGGGCGGGGCATCTGCTGGAGGCTTCAGTTTGAGCCTAACGTCGTTACGTCCACTCATGATACAGTCTATGGTGTGTGTGTGTGTGTGTGTGTGTGTGTGTGTGTCATAATCTTTATTGTTTGTTGTGAATCTCACGTTTTGCTCTGTTGCGTCTGTTTCTCCTTTAAGAAGTCGGCCCCCAGGAGAAAATGCGCTGCCTGCAAGATCGTCGTCCACACCGGCTGCATCGAGCAGCTGGAGAAGGTGAAACACACACACACACACACACACACACACACACACACAGAAACACAAAGTTTATCAC
Organism: Thalassoma bifasciatum; assembly: GCA_008086565.1. Classification (NCBI taxonomy): domain Eukaryota; kingdom Metazoa; phylum Chordata; class Actinopteri; order Labriformes; family Labridae; genus Thalassoma; species Thalassoma bifasciatum. Next base: position 136,331 of record RPOG01001264.1, read on the forward strand.
ACATTTATCACCCTGATCACCACTGAAAGGTACAGAAGCCCATTCCTGCCATTACACAAAAAAAAAAAAAGAAGACTGGCCTTAAAAAGTTATAAATATTGGATAAAAGTCAAAAAATTTTTTAATTATTTGTGTTGGAAATTTTTAAGGTTAAAAAGTTGCACTTATAAGATAATGTCAAAATCATTTTAAAAAGTAAAATATATGAAATAAAAGTATAGATTATTGGATGGAAAGTAAAAAAAAATGTGAATTTCATTAGAATTTATGAGTCTAAATGTAGAAATTCTAACATAACAAGTCAAAATAATGGGAGAAAAGTAACCAAATGGAATAAAAGCTCAAATTTATAAGATTAACAAATGATTGTATGCAATAAAACATCAGATTTATTGTAAAAAAAAAATGAAGTCTGAGAAAAACTTTAAACTCTTTTAAGAAGATTTTTTTTTTTTTTGAGAATTGTGAGTTTAAAAAGTAAAATTAATGTCGATTTGATAAGAATTTATGAGTTTAAATGTAGAAATTGTTAGATTTAGTTATAAATATGAGATGAAAATTAATAATTAAAGGTTTTTAATTTTATTCGTAAGATTTTAAGTCGAATTAATATGATAAAGATGTTAAAAATGATGAGGTTAAAAAGTACAATTTATCACATCATGTCAAAAATATAAGTGAGTTTATAAGTTTTAATTTAGAAATTGTTAAATTTAGACATAATAATGAGATGAAAAGTAATAATAATTGGTAAAAGTTTAATTGCAAAGATTTGAAGTCAAATCAGTAAGAAAAAAATGTAAGACATTGTGTCAAAATTATACCATAAAATGTCAGATTAGGCAAAGAAACGTGAATTTAAGAGGAATTTATGACTGAAAATATAAAAGATATAACATTATAAGTCAAAATATGAAATGAATTTAATTTGCTGTCCTATCAAAACTTGTTATTATTTGCTAATAAGCTTGAAAAATGCAAATAATGATAAAAAATATGAACTGTTTCTTTAAACTTTTTATGTGGTTAATATTCAGACCACTAGATGGCGCCGTCTATATTAATTATATTGAGAGTTTTCTGAAATTATTCCTTTTTAGTGACTTCTTTTTTTTTTTATCTGGCTGCATCAGGCTCCCGTACAAAAGTTTGAACGTGGAATAATAAAACTCTTTTTCTTCTTCCAGATCAACTTTAGATGCAAACCGACGTACAGGGAGGGTGGATCCCGCTCCCTCAGAGATGTAAGAGTGTGTGTGTGTGTGTGCAGAGTTTCCAGCAGAAGTTCTTCCACAGTAAAGAAATCATCGCCATCAGCTGTTCCTGGTGTAAACAAGCTGTGAGTTTCTGACTTAATGTTTCAATTTAAACATATTAAAGTTAATTTAAGCAGCTTTTGTGTCAAAATACTGTAAAATTAGTGATTAAAGGTGAGAAAAAAAGTGAGAAAATTAAAAAATAAAATGTTGTTTCTCCTCCAGTTCCACAATAAGGTGACGTGTTTCATGCTGCACCAGATCGAGGAGCCGTGTTCTTTGGGGGCCCACGCTGGAGTCATTGTACCCCCATCCTGGATCATCAAAGTCAGGAAACCACAGGTGCACACACACATACACACACTGATAAACCTCACCTAAGTGTGTGTGTGTGTGTGTGTGTGTGTGTGCGAGTGTGTGTGAAGAGTTCAGACGCTGAGAAAAGACTTCACTGAATCCAAATTTAAACTCTGAAAGAAAGGGTGTGTGTGTGTGACAGAAATGTGTGTGTGTGTGGTTTTGATGTGATATGAGTTGACACACGTCTGAGGAAACTGAGTAACACACACACACTTACACACACACACACACACACACCAAAGAAAACACAGAAACAAACCGTCACATGCTTTGCTGCATTTTTAATTAGAGTCACAAGGGACACGGTGACAGCGAAGTAACCACTGAACTCTGTGTGTGTGTGTGTGTGTGTGTGTGTGTGTGTGTGTGTGTGTCTGCACCCTAGAGCTCGCTGAAGAACTCGGCGAGGAGAAAAAAGCGGACGTCTTTCAAACGGAGAACGAGCAAGAAGGGACTGGATGTGAGAATCAAACCGAGTCAGATTCACTAACGCTCACGAACGAACGACCTTTGACCTTTGACCTTTAATTTCTGTCTCACCGTTTTTTTTCCCTTCAGGACTCAAAGTGGCGTCCGTTCATGCTGAAGCCCCTCCCCTCTCCGCTCATGAAGCCCATCCTGGTGTTTGTGAATCCAAAGAGCGGAGGAAACCAGGTCTGTTAGTTTCACTCTGCTGGAACGTTTCTGATTGGTCTATTTTCCCGTTCCCAGTAAAACTCCCTCTACTGGTCATAATCTACCTGAGTCTGTAACCAAACTATGAACCACGGGAACTTCTTAGTTCTTGGAGATGTTTGTGGTGCCTGGTGTTTTTTAGATTCAGCCTCTAGTGGACATTGGAGGAACTGCAGCTCTTAAAACTTGCATTTGTGCATTTTTCTTTTTTTTTTTTTCGTATTTTGGCTCCCAGTTTATCGCAAATTTCCAGGAATCTCTTCCTTTATGTCCTAAAATTCACTCACTCTGTTCTTTAATTGTTCCTAAATTCTGGGATTCTTTTCCTTCTTTGTCTAAAAATTCCAGGACTCTCTTCTAAATTGTCCCACAATTCCAGAAATCGTCTTCTTTAATGTCCCACAATTCCAGAAATCTTTTCTTTTATGTCCCAAAATTCCAATACTATCATCTTTAATGTCCCTAAATTCCAGAAATCGTCTTCTTTAATGTCACAAGATTCCAGAAAGCTTTTATTTTATGTCCCTGAATTCCAGAAATCCTTTCTTCATGCCACAAAATTCCAGAACACTCCCTTAAATTGTCCCAGAATTCCAAAACTATCATCTTTTATGTCCCTGAATTCCAGAACTGTTTTTTTTAATGCCACAAAATTCCGGAACTCTCTTCTTTAATCGTCCCAAAATTCCAATACTATTATCTTACAATGTCCCAGAATTCCAATACTATCATCTTTAATGTCCCTAAATTCCAGAACTCTCTTCTTTAATGTCACAAGATTCCAGAAATCTTTTATTTTATGTCCCTAAATTCCAGAAATCTTTTCTTTAATGCCATGAAATTCCAGAATGCTCTCTTACAATGTACCAGAATTCCAAAACTATCATCTTTTATGTCCCTGAATTCCAGAAGTGTTTTTTTTAATGCCACAAAATTCCGGAACTCTCTTCTTTAATCGTCCCAAAATTCCAGAACGCTCTCTTCTAAATTGTCCCAGAATTCCAATACTATCATCTTTTATGTCCCTGAATTCCAGAAATCTTTTCTTTTATGTCCCAAAATTCCGGAACTCTCTTCTTTAATCGTCCCAAAATTCCAATTCTATCATCTTTAATGTCCCTAAATTCCAGAACTCTCTTCTTTAATGTCACAAGATTCCAGAAATCTTTTATTTTATGTCCCAGAATTCCAGAAATCTTTTCTTTAATGCCATAAAATTCCAGCAATCTTTTATTTTATGTCCCAGAAATCCAGAACTGTTTTTTTAATGCCACAAAATTCTGGAACTCTCTTCTTTAATAGTCCCAAAATTCCAGAACGCTCTCTTACAATGTCCCAGAATTCCAAAACTATCATCTTTTATGTCCCTGAATTCCAGAACTGTTTTTTTAATGCCACAAAATTCTGGAACTCTCTTCTTTAATTGTCCCAAAATTCCAGAACACTCTCTTGCAATGTCCCAGAATTCCAAAACCATCATCTTTTATGTCCCTGAATTCCAGAACTCTTTTCTTTAATGCCACAAATTTCCGGAACTCTTTTCTTTCATGTCCCTTAATCCTAGAATTATTATTATTTGAATTATTATTCTAGAATTATTGTTTATCATGTTTTAACCTGCCAAAGGGGCAGATAAGTGAAATTTACCAACAGCTGAAGCATATTTTCTCCTCGCGTTTTTCAACAACTTGGACACACTCATGTCTAATTCCCGTTTCTTGTGATTGGTCTCTGTGTTTCCTCGTCCAAGTTCCAAATCACCAGAATAAATGAAATGAAGATCTCTTATCTGTGTGTTCCTGCTGAGGAGAAATCATCCAGATCTTCTACTGTGACGCATTCAGATTTAACTTGAAAAAATGTCCTTCACACGTCTATTTTTAGCGCCGTACGAGTCTTGGCAGAGGCGTTAGCAGCTGATTTATTTAAATCCAAATCTCTGAGCTGTGCGGCGTTTTCTGCTGCTGTAACTCACCACAGGAGTCATTACATTCAGCGCGCTGCCAACAACAGAAAGTTTAATTAGAAAGATGTCGACTCAAACGAGATAAGTGTTATCAGATGAAGAGCTGCATCTGCTGGAGTTAAACTGTAGAGATCTTTGTAATCACACGTAAACGCTTTCATAAAACTTTCTGTTTCTGCAGGGAGCCAAAGTTTTACAGATGTTCATGTGGATCCTGAACCCTCGACAAGTCTTCGACCTGTCGCACGGCGGGCTGCGGGAGGCGTGAGTACACACCGTCACCTTCACACACTTCCCACATGAGCAGAGAGTGTTTTTATTCTCAGTTTGTGCGTTTTTATAATCACCTGTGGAGGAAAAGAGAAGCTGATGGACGTTGCTCTTTATTCAAACACTGCGCTCATTATTTCAGCTTTTTTATTTTGAACTCTGCACAAATTGCACCCACTCACCACCAATCAGCTCTCTCTCATTCCTCTCTCTGCTTTGTGTGAAATTTCAGCTTGGAGTTGTATCGTAAAGTGCCAAACCTGAGGATCCTGGCGTGCGGAGGAGACGGCACGGTGAGTCTTTCCTCTCTGTTACTAAACTCTCCTGACGTCGTCGCCGCAGCTCACGGTTTTGTTTGCTCGTGTCACAATAGGTGGGGTGGATCCTGTCCACGCTGGACGAGCTGCAGATGAACCCCCAGCCCCCGGTGGCCGTGCTTCCTCTGGGAACAGGAAATGACCTCGCCAGGACGCTGAACTGGGGCGGGGTGAGTTTGAAGCCTCGGTTTCTGAGAACGACAGGACGCGGCGGTTTCTCTGAACTCTGCTCAGTTTGTCACATACGTCTGAGTTTATCACCTTTAATGAATAATATCTGATCATTTTTGAAGGTTATTACAAAGTATTTTTTGCTTATGAGTCAGATTCACAGATAAGGGGTTTTCATTTTCTCATATTATAATATATATATAACAAAACAGGAAGATTTTCACCTCTACATTCTCATGTGTTGTAAAAATCACTAGCTTTATCTCTAAGTTGTCTAAATTGCATTACTCTCTTCTTTATTAGTCCCTGAATTCTTGGATTTTCTTCCTTTTTTGTCCCAAAATTCCAGGAATCTCTCATTTAATGTCCCTAAATTGTATAACTCTCTTTTTTAATTGTCCCTAAATTCCAGAAATCGCTTCTTTGATTGTCCCAAGTTTCTAGAACTCTCTTCTTTAATGTCCCACATTTCCAGAAACCTTTTCTTTTATGTCCCTAAATTCCAGAAATCTTTATTTTTTATGTCCCTAAATTCCAGAAATCTTTATTTAATGTCCAAAAATTGCATTACTCTTGTTTTTAATCGTCCCAAGATTCCAGAGCTCACTTCTTTGATTGTCCCTAAATTCATTAACTTTTTTCCTCTATGTCCCAAAATTTGGAACGCTCCTCTTTAATGTCACTTAATTCCAGAAATTGCTGCTTTAATAATCCTAAAATTCCAGAACTCTCTTCGTTTCTGTCCCTTAACTCCATAACGCTCTCTTTCGATGTCCCAAAATTCAGGAACTATTTTCTTTAATTGTCCGGAAATTCCAAAACTATCATCTTTTATGTCCCTTAATTCCAGAAATCTCTTTTTTCATGTCCCTAAATTTCAGAACTCCCTTTCTTTAATTGTCCCAGAATTCCAGGACTCTCTTCTTTAATTGTCCCAAAATTCCAGAACTCTCTTCCTTCATGTCCCAAAATTCCGGAACTCACTTCCTTGATTGTCCCAAAATTCTAGAACTGTCTCTTACAATGTCCCTTAATTCCAAAACTATCATCTTTATTGTTCCAAAATTCCGGAACTCACTTCCTTGATTGTCCCAAAATTCCAGAACTGTCTCTCACAATGTCCCAGAATTCCAATACTATCATCTTTATTGTCCCAAAATTCCGGAACTCACTTCCCTGATTGTCCCAAAATTCCGGAACGCTCTCTTTCAGTGTCCCAGAATTCCAAAACTATCATCTTTATTGTCCCAAATTTCCACAAAATGCCTTCCTTCTCCTTTTTGTTCATAAAATTTCCAGAAATATTAAATATAAAACACGTGTGAAAGACTTGTATTATAGATGGAATCTCTTTTCATATTTTTGTCTCTATATTTAGGAATTTAGAGATATAATAATATATAATAATAATATAATATAAGTCATGTGAAGTTACTACAGGGAACACCAGAGCGATGTATAAAGACTTTGGAAAAAAAAAACACCAGACTTTAGAAGTTATAGACAAAAATCTGAGATTAGAGTCTGAAGAAGTTTGAGTATTTCTTGAGTATTTCTCTTAGACCTCCATCGTTCCCATCGTTGAACCTCTTACCCTTTCTCTTCGTTCAGTGACAGCGATTTTAAAAACCTGCTCTTTAAAGGCAGAGGAGTCTGCAGACGACTGCTTAAGCTTTTAAAGTAAATATAAAACCTCATTTCTCTGTAGGAGGACTCTTACAGCTCGGGAGTTTGAGAAGAGCTAAAGCACCAAGAATCTGCCCTTTGACACACACACACACACACACACACACACTCAGCACTTAACACACTCTGGTTGCATAAGTTGAGCAGAGAAGAAGAAGAGGCCTTTAGCGTCTCCCACATTCCTCCATTAGACTTTTCTTAGAGCAGTTATGTGGGCTCTTAGCAGAGAAATACAGAAAAAAAAAATCTCTGACTGAGTCACAGCTTCGTTAAATACCTGATCACACTCAAGTTATTTACTTTTTCTCTCTTTACTCTTACACACGGATCAAAACACATTATCCAGCGTAAAGTATCACAGATCAAAGCGTCAAATCATAACACTGACTGTGTCGAACTGAATCACACTGTACATGAAACACTCTACACATCAAACTGTATGTATCACACTACATGCATCAAACTGTCCATATAAGACCAAATATCACTGTTATTAAAAATCAAACTACATGCTTTACTTAACATATCTTACTGTATATATGGGTCAATGACGTGACGTCCCCTTTTTTTGTGTCCGAGTGCAATATTTCCTTCCATCATGAATTGAGTATTTCATCACATGTATTTCTTTATTCTATGAAACCTGTGTTATTTGAACACATCTTTACACTATTAAAATATAACATGTTTTTTTGTGTTTTGGTTCCTCAAACCCCCAAAATGTCAGGTGGTGCAACCGTCCTGACAAGTATCCACAGTAATTAAACTCTAAAAATTGAATGTCAGTTATTGTAAATGGAAATTAAANCCCTTTTTTTGTGTCCGAGTGCAATATTTCCTTCCATCATGAATTGAGTATTTCATCACATGTATTTCTTTATTCTATGAAACCTGTGTTATTTGAACACATCTTTACACTATTAAAATATAACATGTTTTTTTGTGTTTTGGTTCCTCAAACCCCCAAAATGTCAGGTGGTGCAACCGTCCTGACAAGTATCCACAGTAATTAAACTCTAAAAATTGAATGTCAGTTATTGTAAATGGAAATTAAATACAGTGGCATTATTTTATGCTTGAACCTTTTTAAATAAAACACTCTTTGCAAACAAAAAGAATTTTAAAGCTGTTGAGAAATGTAAAAAACTTTTGTCCCGTAATTTTCACCTTGTCAAATGTCAGGGTGGTGCAACCGTAACATTAGACTTTTATTTTAAAGTGAAGAGAATAAAACAGGAAACAGGAAACTGCATCAGCCAGAGGAGCCCAAATGACATTTGTGACCAAGTGGAAAAGTTTGTAGATTTCTCTGAAATACTGATAAAAAAGGTTTTTTCACTTCATTGGTGACTGGAACAATTTCCATGTCAGGTGGTACAACCAATGTAATAATGTGAAATGTTATTTTAACATCAAATTATTTATCTTATTCACAAATAAAAGAAATGAAACACACAAAATGAAAATGTATGAGTCACTACAGACACTTGAGAGATACTTGCCAATAATTTCACACAGAAAAAAAAACAGGAACATATAAATATATTTTCATATATTTGGTTGCACCACCTGACATTTTTGGGTGCTCAAATTAAAAATACTAAAAAATAATGAACCTAAAAACTTTGAAATGTTGGTCAACTACTGAAATCTGTTAGAAAACTTAATTCTTCACTCAGAAATATGTTTTTATCAATTTTCAAAGAACTTTTTAAAAATACGTTTTCAGACCCTCTTTTTGTCATTGACCCAAATATCACACTCTACGTTTTCTCACCGTCTGTTTTACATCCTGGTCTTTTACTGTAAACATTGTCCTGTTTCTGTCGGTGTGGCGTTTAAAAACAGACTCGTCCTCTCTTTGTTGAATGATGGAGTGAGTGAAGGTCGAGTGAATGATTCTGCAGGAACCAATCAGATAAGGTCCTGATGGGGGGGGTTACAGTGAAGGGGGGGGGGGGGGGGAGCGTTTATCTCTGTGTGTGATTAGTGTAATTAGTTCGTCCTCTTTGTCCTCGCTTCCTGACTCCAGGCTTCACCAACATCTCTTTCTTTCTTTCTTTCTCTTCTCTGTCTCCATCTTTCTGTCCTCCTCTGACCTCTCCATCCTTCCCTTTGGTCTGCCTCATTTTCCTCATCCTTTCTTTCTTTTTCCTCCATTTTCTTCCTCCTTGTCCATCTTTTGTTTACCTTTAGTTTTCCTTTTGTTTCTCTTTTCCTTTAATCGGTTTTTTTCCTTTTCTCCATTTACTTTCTTTATTCCTCTCTGCCTTTTCTTTCCTTCATTTTCCTTTTTTTTAATATTTTCTGATCGCTCTCTTTCTATTATCCGTCCACTCTCCTTTTCCTGTTCTCTTTTTTATCCAACCATTCTTTTCTTTTTTCTTACATCCTTTTATTCAGTTCTTTTTATTTTTTTCTTCCTTTTCTCTGTTTTTCCCGACTTCTTCCCTCGTCATTTTCTTTTCTTTATTGTTTTTTTTTTTCATTTTCCAGATTTTTCTTTCTCTTTTTCTCTTCCTGCTCTTTCTCCTTTTCCAATTTTACTTTGTTTCATTTTTTATTTCATTTTCTCCATTTTCTTTCTCACCTTCTTTGTCTTTTCTTTCCTTCGTGTTCTTGTAATAATTTCTTTATTTCTCCTTTTTTTCTGTTTTCTTCTTTTTATCCTGCCGTTCCTTTCTTCTGTTTTCTTTTATTTGTTTTGTCCCTTTTTCAATTTGTTTTCCTCACTTTTTTTCTTCCTTCCTTTCCTTTCTTCTTACACATCTTCTCCTTCCTCTATTTATTCCTTTAACTTCTTCTGTTTATCTTTATTTCTTTCCTCTTTTTTCATCCCTTTCTTTACCCTCCTCCTACAACCTTTTAAAATGTTTCTCTTCTCTTGATTTTATTTAAATTTTCTCACCTCTTGTTTCCTTTCATCCTTTCTTTTCTTTACTTGTTACCTCTCATCGTTTTCTCTCTCCGTCGTGTTACTCACCGGTTCATCGTCCTTTTTCTCTCTCAGCGTGAGTGTGAACGTCCCTGTGACTTACTGTGAGAGTGTGTGTGTGTGTGTGTGTGTGTGTGTGTGTGTGAGGCCCTGCTGATGAGTGCTACTATCATCAGATTGTTGTGTCCTTGTCTGCCTTTGAGTCCTCTTTACGCTTTCGAGAGCGGAGGATGAAGAGAACGACTGAAAGACAAACTGATGACGGACGAACGATTCATTAACCCTTTACACCCCAAACAATCCTGACATCTATACCACGCTGTGTTTCAGAGCTTATAACTGAGGAACCATCAGGTCAAAACTCATCAGTGACACCTCATTTCAAAGATTAAAGTCTCTAGTTTCAGAAAATGTCATGTTTTTATTTGTGGCCAAAAAGTTCTGCTACCTCAGCTTTAATGTCTCAAAATTTCAGAATTAATTTCTTTAATGCCCCAGAATTCTAGAACTCTCTGTGTAAATGTCCCAGAATTCCAAAACCGCCACCTGTAATGTCCAAGAATTCCAGAACTCTCGTAAAAAATGTCTTAGAATTTCAAAACTCTATTCTTTATTCCCATTACATTCTTGTAACACTCTTCTTCATGGTCCCAGAAATCCAAAACTCTTCCTAGCATTCCACAAACGTTGTCCTTTGATGTCCCAGAATTCCAAAGCTTCCCTCCCTAATGTCCCCGATATTTCCTGAACTCTCTTTGTAAACGTCTCTGAGTTTCAGAACTTACGTCTTTGATGTCCCAGAATTCCATCGCTCTTTTCTTTAATGTCCCAGAATTCCAAATCTTTCATCCTTAATGTCCCAGAATTTCATAACCCTTTTTTTCAATGTCCCAAAATTCCACAAATCTCGTCTTTAATGTCACAAAATTTTAAAACTGTTTTCTTTAATGTCCTAGAATTCCATTACTCTTATCTGTAATGTCCCAGAATTTCATTATCCTTACATTCAACTGATTTATCCAGGAAAATGTCTCATTTCAAGTTATTTAAAGACAAAAATTAGGTCTGAGTTGCTTGTAACAAGTAAAAAAAAATCTACCAATGGGATAGGGAAAAAGTTTCTTGTATTAAGACGTTTAATTTCAAGAAACCTTTAATTTTTCTTATCCTATTGGCAGCTTTTTTTTGACTGCTTATAAGCAAGTCAGACCTAAATTTTATCTTTAAATAACTTGAAATAAGACATTTTTGTGACCTGGTCTGGTGAACGTCAAGAAAAATAAGACAATTTAGATTTTAGTTTTTGCAGTGTAAATTGCTACAGCTCTTACCCAAGACCACTGTGAGCTATTGGTCAGTCTAGCAGGGAGCACTTGTTGTCTATCACAAGCTGTCCTGGCATGAAAACTCAACAGAAAACAATGGGACCACTTCGGAAATGCTCTAAGACTGTGGAGCTGCTGTTATTGATGAGAACAAACAACGGACTTTACAGGAGAAATTTCACCACTTGGAATAATTTGATGAAACAACACTTTTGATATGTTTGAACTCTGGATTCCTCTGGTGGAAAGGAGAGTGAATATTTTACGTCTCTCTTTTGTTTCTGCAGGGTTACACGGACGAGCCGGTGTCTAAAGTCCTGTGTCACGTTGAGGACGGCTCGGTGGTGCAGTTGGACCGGTGGAATCTGGCGGTGGAGAAAAGTTCGGTTCAGGCCGAGGAGGGAACACAAAAGGTGAAATCATCCACAAACTCTGATATGAATAATTCCTGTGATGTTGACGCAGAAAAACTCACTCCAGCGTTTTTTCCTCAGCTGCCTCTGAACGTGTTCAACAACTACTTCAGTTTGGGCTTCGACGCTCACGTCACCCTGGAGTTTCACGAGTCCAGAGGTTGTAATTCTCACATTTTTATTCCATTAATCCTCTTAATGCAAATATTAAACACAGGCTCATTCAGATTTTTGCAGAAACAGCTCACATTTTCTCACCGCTGATGTTTTCTCTTCGTTTTTCCAGAGGCGAACCCCGAAAAGTTCAACAGCCGCTTCCGCAACAAGATGTTCTATGCAGGGGTGAGTTTGATTATTATGATTATTCATAAAAACTCATGATTCCTCAAAATTCAGGAGTCATTTCTATCTTACTGTTATCTCTCTAAACTCTTCTTTGATAAGTATATTCAAAAAGAAAAGTCTTCACTAAATCATCACTAAAAATTATAGTTTTGATTGCCCCAAATCTGTCAATTTTTATTTAACTTTTAGATCCATAACTTACTAAAGCAGGAGTTTCATTTGCATATCTTACTCTTTAATATTCAAAATGAATATTTTTAACATGTTGCCAGTTCTAATTCACAAGTAAAACGATTGAAGAAAAGATCACAACCTAACACGTTACAATCTATAATATACAAACCGCTTGATTTTTTAAAAAAAACAACACTAACAGTCATAGACAGAACAACAAAAAGTTATACAATAATTATATCAGTCAATTTTTTTCAATTCAATTCCATTTTTATTTGATTAGCATTGAAAGACCATTAGTTAAGTTGTATCCAAGAATAAGTAAATAAATGAAATAAAAAATGAATGAACTAACAATGATCTTTATTCACATCAACAAAGATTTTTTAGAAAAATAATGGTGCTTCATTTTTCATTAAGACATAAAGAGGATAAAAACCACTGGAAAATATTTTTGGGGAGGTTAAGCTGGTGAAAAAAAAAAGTTTCTGATTCTCATTTTTTAAAATTATTTTTGATGTTTTCTCAGAATTCTGAGATTGACGTCAGTTCTTGGAAATAAAAAGAGAGATTTCTGGTGATAAAATCAGAATTTTTAGGGGAAAAAAACTCAGAGTTGAAAGATCTAAGTCAACATCAAAGTTGAAATTTTAACACCAAAATCAAGAATCTGTGACAAAAGTCAGAAAGTTAAGATTAAAGTCATAAATTCTGAGATCAAAAGAGTCAGAGTCAGCATTGCAACCCTAAATTTAAGATTAGATTAGAAATTTTGACATTTAAGTCCAAAATCTGAGATAAAACGTCCACATCAAAGTCAGAATTTTTGAAACCAAAATCAGAAATCTGTGACAAAAGTCAGGAATTTTGACATCAAGATCCAAAATTTGGAAACAAAAGTCTGAGTGGTCGTTAGAATTCTGACATCAAAGTTGAAATCTCAACATCAAAGTGAAAGTCAGAATGTCACCTTTGTATATTTTCTTTACTCCACTTTTAATTTTTTTCATATTTTTCCACTTTTCTATATTTTCAATACTAACTTTTTTAGATTCTCTTTTTTTTTGCATACTGTATAGATTGGCGTGGCAAATGTTCTTGGCAATAAAACCAGATTCTTATTCTGAGAATTCTGTCAACAAAGTCAAAAATTCAACACCAAATTCTGTATTCTGAAATCAAAAAAAGAATCCAAAATCAAAGACTGATCACTGAGATCAGGGTCAGATATCAAGGTCACAAGAAAATTAAAGTGCTTTTTTAATTCCCCTCTGTATTTTTATGCTGCACAAGTTTGAAAACTGTTCACAGATTAAATATTCAGTGAAGTATAAAGACTTTAATGATGGCAGGGTAAATGGAAAGTAAACATGTAGAGATAAATGTTCCTTAAATGAAGAAACTTTAATGATTCTGTTCAATTATTCACTTTTTCTGTGTGTGTGTGTGTGTGTGTGTGTGTGTGTGTGTGTGTGTTTTCACAGGCTGCGTTCTCAGATTTCCTCCAGAGAAGCTCCAGGGATTTGTCCAAACACGTCAGAGTGGTGGTGAGTGTTAACACTCTCAGTCTGTATCACTTTTCCGTGTCGGCGTGTCAGCGTGTCAGCGGGTCGCTCGGCCGATTACACGAGTTCGTCCTTCAGCTGCTCTGGTGACACGCGGCGAGCTGAAGCGTCCTTCAGGGAAACACGAACGCTCAGCGAAGCCGCCACACGGCTGCTGACCTCTGACCTCTGAACAGGAACAGAGATAAACACTCAGGACTTTTTCCAGAAACTCTGATTCTTTATGTGACAGGAGAAAACCTCCTCCAGGAATTCAAACTGACAAAGAAAACAGATCTAAGACACTGATTTATTTCCTTTTGATATCGTTTATCTTTTATTTACAAAATCAAAACATTAGAAAATGAAAAGATCTAGAAGTATAAATCCTTCCTTTCTATCACACTGTGCTGAAACGTTGCTTCTAAACAGTAATGCAGAAATATTCTGGAACTAACTGCTGCTGCTTGAATGTTCCAAAAATTTCTGTTACCTCAGCTTTAATGTCTAAAAATTTCGGCATTAATTTCTTTAATGCCCCAGAATTCTAGAACTCTCTGTGTAAATGTCCCAGAATTCCAAAACCGCCACCTGTAATGTCCAAGAATTCCAGAACTCTCGTAAAAAATGTCTTAGAATTTCAAAACTCTATTCTTTATTCCCATTACATTCTTGAAACACTCTTCTTTATGGTCCCAGAAATCCAAAACTCTTCTTTTATGTCCTAGCATTCCACAAACGTTGTCCCAGAATTCCAAAGCTTCCTTCCCTAATGTCCCTGAAATTCCTGAACTCTCTTTGTAAATGTCTCTGAGTTTCAGAACTTACATCTTTGATGTCCCAGAATTCCATTGCTCATTTCGTTAATGTCCCAGAATTCCAAATCTTTCTTCCGTAATGTCCAAGAATTTCATTATCCTTTTTTTCAATGTCCCAAAATTCCACAAATCTCATCTTTAATGTCACAAAATTTCAGAACTCTTTTCGTTAATGTCCTAGAATTCCATAATTCTCAGATAGAATGGAATGGAATTTCTTAATTTCCATCTTTAATGTCCTAGAATTCCATTGCTCTTTTCTTTAATGTCCCAGAATTCCAAATCTTTCATCCTTAATGTCCCAGAATTTCATAACCCTTTTTTTCAATGTCCCAAAATTCCACAAATCTCGTCTTTAATGTCACAAATTGTTAAAACTGTTTTCTTTAATGTCCTAGAATTCCATTACTCTTATCTGTAATGTCCCAGAATTCCATAATTCTCAGATATAATGGCATGGAATTTCTTAATTTCCATCTTTAATGTCCCAGAATTCCATTGCTCTTTTCTTTAATGTCCCAGAATTCCAAATCTTTCATCCTTATTGTCCCAAAATTTCATAACCCTTTTTTTCAATGTCCCAAAATTCCACAAATCTCATCTTTAATGTCCCAGAATTCCATAATTCTCATCTTTAATGTCCCAGAATTCCACAAATCTCATCTTTAATGTCCCAGAATTCCATAACTCTCATCTTTAATGTCTCAGAATTCCAGAATCCACATCTGTCATATCCCAGAATTCCAAAACTTCCTTCCCTAAAGCTCCAGAATCCCATAACTCTTATTTTGAATGTCCTAGAACACTATTTTTTTTAAAGTCCCCGAGTTCCAGAACTCTCTGCCTGTGCTCATTTGATTTTGTTGTCACTGCTGAAGTATTTTTGCTCCAGAGTGAACAGATTGTCCCTGAAACATCCCATTAATTCAGAAATAGATCCATAAAACCTCAGGCCTGGAAAACTTCACATTCTTCGCTGTTTCTGCTGCTGCAGCGCCTCCTTCCGGGCCGGTGCAGATCTGACCTTTGCCCTTTGACCCACCTTCATTAAAGTATTTTTTTTTCTTTGTGTCTGTTTCTCTCAGTGTGATGGTACCGACTTAACTCCAAAGATCCAGGAGCTGAAGTTTCAGTGCATCGTGTTTCTAAACATTCCCAGGTCGGTGTTTTCTCACACTCCTGACGACCACAAACAGCTGAAGGTGAAATGAGTGTGTTTTTAAACGTGTGTGTGTGTGTGTGTAGGTACTGTGCAGGCACCATGCCGTGGGGAAACACAGGAGACCACCGAGACTTTGAGCCTCAGCGCCATGACGACGGCTGCATCGAGGTCATCGGCTTCACCATGGCTTCGCTGGTGAGAGGAACGAGAGAAGAGAAGAACAGAAACACAAAGTTATTAAAGAAGAATCATGAGCTCTTATTCTGTCTTTGATGTAATTCCCTTTCTCGTCCACTAGGCGGCGCTGCAGGTTGGTGGTCATGGGGAGAGACTGCACCAGTGCAGAGAAGTCGTTCTTACTACCTTTAAGACTGTGCCTGTTCAGGTGAGGACACAATCACCTGAATAAGATATTACTCTTTACTTGATGCATTGGAGGTTTTTATCCACCACTTGAACATTGGACCTTATTTTGTGTCTGTAAAACTTTAAAGAGGGGGTTATCTACTTTCTAATATTGTAAAGATGCACGGAAAGAAAAAGAGGTGGATGTTCAGACGACATTTGTGCAGATTTTCAAACCTCAACACTTTCACAGCAGCCACAAATCTACAGGTGGGCTCTGTTGGGCCGAAGTAAACTTCCTGTTCTTTACATCCTAAGATTCTGGAACTCTCTTCTTTAAAGCCCCAGGATCCTAGAACTCTCATCTTTAAAGTCCCAAGATCCTAGAACTCTCATCTTTAGCATCCCAAGATTCCGGAACTCTCTTCTTTAGCATCCCAAGATTCCGGAACTCTCTTCTTTAGCATCCCAAGATTCCGGAACTCTCTTCTTTAGCATCCCAAGATTCCGGAACTCTCTTCTTTAGCATCCCAAGATTCCGGAACTCTCTTCTTTAGCATCCCAAGATTCCGGAACTCTCTTCTTTAGCATCCCAATATTCCGGAACTCTCTTCTTTAGCATCCCAAGATTCCTGAACTCTCTTCATTAGCATCCTGAGATTCCGGAACTCTCTTCTTTAGCATCCTAAGATTCCTGAACTCTCTTCTTTAGCATCCTGAGATTCCGGAACTCTCTTCTTTAGCATCCTAAGATTCCGGAACTCTCTTCTTTAGCATCCCAATATTCCGGAACTCTCTTCTTTAGCATCCCAAGATTCCTGAACTCTCTTCATTAGCATCCTGAGATTCCGGAACTCTCTTCTCTAGCATCCCAATATTCCGGAACTCTCTTCTTTAGCATCCCAAGATTCCGGAACTCTCTTCTTTAGTATCCTAAGATTCTGGAACTGTCTTCTTTAGCATCCCAAGATTCCGGAACTCTCTTCTTTAAAGTCCCAAGATTCCGGAACTTTCTTCTTTTGCATCCCAATATCCCAGAACTCTCTTCTTTAGCATCCCAAGATTCCGGAACTCCTATCTCTAGCATCCTAAGATCCTGGAACTCTCTCCTTTAAAGTCCCAGGATTCCGGAACTCTCTCGTTTTAATGTCCTGAGATTCCAGAACTCTCTTCTTTAACACCCTAAGATCCCATAACTCTCTCCTTTAATATCCCAGGATTCCGGAACTCTCTTCTCTAACTTCCTAAGATTCTGGAACTCTTCCCAAGATCTTCCTAAGACTTACTGAAATGATGAAGTCATCATATAAAGATCTCCTAACCGGTTCAGGATTTGTTAGAGATGCAGGTCTCAATTCCCAAGGTCAAGCCAATCAGAGGGAAGGGGGCTCCCTTAAAGAGACAGGAGTATAAACTAAATGTTACAGAAAAAGGCTGAAATAAAGGTTTTCTAAAACGCCAGAGAGGGAAAAATAGGGATATTTTCCTTCTTATTACTGCTACAGGTGCTTCAGAGGGACAGAATAGAGACCAAAATATAGCACAATACCCCTCTTTAATGTGAGATATTACCTTTGATTTCACATAAATGTATCTTTTAGTTAGTTTAATGGGACATTTTGACCAAATAAATACATGATAAATTGTAGTATGACATATTCAAAGGGGACATGTTGGTAAAAAAAACATCTTTTTGAGTTTTTTTACTGATTATATTTACTTTTTTTTATGTATCTGAAAACATCTTCAGAGCTCCTCTTTAAAATGCGGTTCATGGATTTACTCTGATTTTTAAATAACCAATAGGACTCATCCCTGCTCCTCGCTCAACCTCTGTTTAATCATTTGCTTTTAACATCGATCCCTCTGTGTGTGTGTGTGTGTGTGTGTGTGTGTGTGTGTGTGTGTGTGTGTGTGTGTGTGTGTGTGTGTGTGTGTGTCCTTGTAGGTGGACGGAGAGCCGTGTCGCCTGTCACCCTCAACTCTCCGCATCTCCCTCCGAAATCAGGCCAACATGGTCCAGAAGAGCAAGAGACGCACCTCTGTTCCTCTGCTCAACGAGTGAGTCACACACACACACACACACACACACACACACACACACACACACACACAGGCTGGTGTATAAACTCAGGAACTAGGCCAGCAGTGTTGTAAAAGCCCGGCTTGCACTGAGTGAGTCATACAATCTGTTCAGTGGGAGCTGACATTCACTCCTCTCTGATCAGCCCGCCAAAATAAAAGCACAACCAGAAGAGGGATCTATCTGTGGTTCACTCTCATCTTTCAAAATAAAAGCATTGAGGGTTTCTGGGCTCACACACACATGGACACGTTACATCCAGCTGAGCAGAGAGCAGGGGCGGATCTAGAGAAATATTTATCGGGGTGGGCAAGATAGGAAGAAGTCTATGTACTGGATCATTTAATTTAATATAAACCCGAAAAAGAGAACATTTACAAACATTTATTTAAAACACTCCCTCTCTATTTGCCAATTTCAGTTAAATATACAAAATCAAAATCTGGCTTTGTTGAGATATTTCCTTTCTTCTTCTTTTTTTCTGTACATAAAAAGTCAAAAATTTTGAGATAAAATAGTAAAACTTAAAGTATGCACCATAATTTTGACTTTTTATCTCAAGTTTCGACTTTGATATCTCAAAATTTGTATATTTTTCTGGTTCAAAGTTTCAACTTCTGCCCCATAATTTTGACTATTTCTGTCAAAATCTGACTTTTTGTCTCAAAACTTTGACCCTTTTATTTCAAAATTTCAATATTTAAAATCACAAATTGATTTTTTTTCCCCTCAAAATTCCAACTTTTGCTCCCAAATTTGACTATTTCTCTCAAAATATGACCCTTTACCTCAAAAATTTGGCAATTAATGTCACAATTTCAGGTTTTAAACTCAAATTAGATTTATCTTTTTTCAAAATTTCAACTTTAACTGAATGATTTTGACTTTTTCCTTTCAAATTTTGAGTTTTTATCACAAAATTTTAATGTTTAAACTCAAAATTTGAAGAGAAAAATTCCTCAAAATTATAACTTTTGCCCCATAATTTTGATTACTTGTCTTAAAACTTGAGTTTTTCACCACAAAATTTTGACTTTTAAACTCTCAATTTGATCTTTTTTTATTTAAAGGATTCTTTTGCCCTATAATTTTGACTATCCATATCAGAATTTTGATTTTCTCGTCACAAAAGTTTGACTTTTAAAATTCAAAATTTCGATTTACTTCTCCTAATTTTGACTTATCTCATTGTCAGTCTGTAAATTTTTATCGCCTTAAACTCAGTCTCACATCATCTCATTCACTGCAGCTGGTATTTCATAGATTTGTCTGATGAGTTTTAACTTTTCCTTGAATTAAATCTTTATAATTGGGGTGGCAGGGTTTTGTATAAGATGGGCAGCTGCCCCCCTGTGCCCCCCCCCTTAGATCCGCCCCTGGCAGAGAGAGTTTCTTGGTCGTCTTTTCCTCTCTGAGTCTTTCTGTGTTCACTAACTCTGCTCTAACGCAGCAGTTTGTGCTTTTTTCTGTGTGTTTTTTCTGTGTGTTTCTCTTTAAACTCTCTAAAAACAGACTGATAAAAACAAAAAAAGGGATGAAAACAGAGTCACAGGTGGAAGAAAAATAACATCGACTGTAGAGTCTCTGCTTCCTGTTCTGCTGCTGTCAGTGTTTGTCCACTTACCTCTCTCCTCCTCCTCCTCCTCTTTTTCTCCTTCCTCCTCTTTTTTACCTCCACATTGATTATTCATCATTTCATTTATTTACCTTCTCTCCTCTCTTCATGTCGTACTCTCCTGTGTGGTTCTTGTCCTCCTCTCCTCTTCACCTTTTTCTTTCTTTCTTGTTTCTTCTGCTCCTTCCTTTTTCTCTTTCTCGCCTCCTTTTTCCTTTTTTCTCCTTCACCTAATTTTCATTTTCCTCCTCTCTAACATTCTTCACGTCTCCTCTCTTTTGGTTTCCTCCTCTCTCCTCTCTGTCACACACTCCTCTCCTTTCTTCTCCTTTCCTGTGTGTGTGTTTTTCTGTGTGTGTTTTTCTGTGTGTGTGTGTGTGTGTGTGTGTGTGTGTGTGCTGCGGTAGTATTCAGAAGGTGTGTGCAGCTGATCTGCGCCGCCTCTCTGCTCCCCCCGACTCCTTCTCTGTGTAAGTACCTGAGCCTCTGTCACTGTGAGTGTGTGTGTGTGTGTGTGTGTGTGAGGATGTGTGTTTACAGGTTCGACTGATACCTGATTTCATGACATTTTAAAACACAATAATTCAGCCTCAATTTACACGTTTCCAGCTACAAAATCCCATTTTCAGCTTCTTCAGCTGCATTTTTCATGAATTATTTCACGTTTCTTTCACGGATTTTGTCATGAAATCAGTTAAAATCTATAAAATCACTTATTAGTTATAAGTTATAAGTAATTCTTACTTTCCCTGAGTGGTTTATGACACCTAAATGACGCTAAAACGAGTCTATGAGCTCATTTTCTCTGATTAAAGGGACAGTGAGGACTTTTTAGGTGATCTGAAAAAAAGACTCATTTTTAACTAGCGAGCTAGCGGCTTATACACAGAATAACAGCTAGAACAGGAGTCAGAGGCTAAAACACAGGCTAGTAGCTAAATCCTGAGCTAAATGCTAAACCACTTGCCAAAAGCTAAATCACTAGATAGAGGCTAACACCCCAGGATTCCAGAACTCTCTTCTTTAACGTCCCAGGATTCAGGAACTCTTTTCTAAATGTCCCAAGATTCCATTACGCTCCTCTTTAATGTCACAGGATTCCAGGACTGTTTTCTTTAACGTCCCAAGACTCTGCATTTCTCTTCTTTAACTTCCCAGGATTCCAGGAATTTGTTAATTTAAGTCCCAAGATTCCAGAACTCTTGTCTTTGGCATCCGAAGATTCCGGAACTCCCATCCTTAACGTCCCAAGATTCCAGAACTCTCTCCTTTAACGTCCCAAGATTCCAGAACTATCTTCTTTAACGTCCCAAGATTCCAGAACACTCTTCTTTAACATCCCAATGGTCCGGAACTATTTTCTTGAGAATCCCAAGATTCCGGAACTATATTCTCTTACGTCCCAAGATTCTAGGACTCCTTCCTTTAACATCCCAAGGTTCCAGAACTCTCATCTTTGGTATCCGAAAATTCTGGAACTATCTTTTTGGCATCCTAAGATTCGGGAACTTCCATCATTAACGTGTCTGTGTTGAGCTAAATGCTAAACCACTAGCCAAAGGCTAAATCACTAGATAGAGGCTAAAGCATGAGCTAAAGGCTGAAAAAGAAAATTATAGTCTAAAACATAAGCTATCGGCTAAAACCATGTCCAGGGGCTAAAACAGGAGCTAAAGGCTAAAATGTGGGCTCAAGGCTGAAACACAAGTTAAAAGCTAAATTGAAACATGAGATAGAGGCTTTAACAAAAGCTTAAAGCTACACATGAGCTAAAGGGCAAAACAGGAGCTTAAGGCTAAAGCACGAGCATTAGGCTAGAACACAGGTTAAAGACTAAAACACTAACTTAAGGATGACACACAAGCTAAAGGCTATGACATGAGCTAAATGCTAAAAACACAAGCTTAAAGCAAAAACACAAGTTAAAGGGTAAAAATGAGCAAAAGGCTTAAGCACGATCTAAAAGCTGAAAAAAAAATTGCCTGAAAGCCAAAACACAAACTAAAGGCTAAAACATGGGCTTAAGGCTCAAATCAGAGCTAGAGGCTAAAACATAGGCAAAAAGCTAAAGATACGGGTTGAAGGCTAATACACAAGCTACAGTCAAAACACAAGCTGGTGGCTAAACGCTAAAACATCAGCTAGAGGCTCAAACAAACGCCAAATCTGAAAAAAATAAATAATACGCCAAAACACTAGCAAAGGCTAAAACATGAGCTATAGACTGACACCATGGCTAGAGGCTAGGAAATCAAGTTAGAGGCTCAAACAAGAACTAAATGCTGAAAAAACAAAGCTAGAGGCTAAAACACGAGCTAAAAGCTTTAACACAAGCTAAAAGCTAAAAAATGGCCTAAAAGCCAAAACACAAGCTAGCGGCTAAAACATGGGCTTACGGCCGAAATAAGAGCTAGAAGCTAAAACACAGGCTAGGGGCTAAAATATGAGCTAGAGGCTAAAAGCTAAAGCACAGACCAAAAAAATATTAAACATGGGCTAAAGGCTAAATTATGATATAATAGCTCAAACACAAGCTAGAGGCTAAATCTCAGGCTAAAAAATGGGCTCAAGGCTCAAATAAGAGCTGGGGGCTAAAACAAGGGCTTAGCTGTTTGTTTAAATGTTCCAGTAAAAAGTTGAACTGGCAAAAGTAGAGTTAAAAAGTAGATCTTTTCTACTTTCACTTTCATTTTCATAACAAATGCATCATTACAGTTTGTGTCAGTCACCATTTTCCACTCTACACAGATTTCCCTCACTGTCCCTTTAAACAGATTTCCCTCACTGTCCCTTTAATCAGATTTCCCTCACTGTCCCTTTAAACAGCGTTTTTAGTCACTGTCGCTTTAATCGGATTTCCCTCACTGTCCCTTTAAATAGATTTCCCTCACTGTCCCTTTAATCAGATTTCCCTCACTGTCCCTTTAAACAGATAACCCTCACTGTCCCTTTAATCAGATTTCCCTCAGATTTCCCTCACTGTCCCTTTAATCAGATTTCCCTCACTGTCCCTTTAATCAGATTTCCCTCACTGTCCCTTTAATCAGCGTTTTCAGTCACTGTCCCTTTAAACAGATTTCCCTCACTGTCCCTTTAATCAGCGTTTTCAGTCACATGATAAAGTGAAAGTATCAGTCGAACTCTTGTCGTCGTCTGGTGTCGTCGTCTGTCCGCAGCATGATGAAGCCTCTTAATCTAAATGTGCTTCTTGTCTGTTTCTGTTGGCGCTCTGAGCTGAATCACACCTGTACCTGCCTGCACCTGCCCCCACCCCCCCCTCTGTGTGCCCCCCCCCCTCACTGTGAAGCTGCATGAATCTGCTCCAGGATCCATGTTGAATCTATTCTGTGTTGTTCTACAGGTCAGAGTGCTGTTTTTCACCTTGTTCTTTTTGCTCATCGCCCACCGTGTTTCTGACGTCGGCGCTCTGCCTCCACGCTCGCCGAAGCTGCAGCTGGAGGCAGCGTTGCCCACAAATATTGACTTAAAATGACTTTGTCCAGCTCGGAGCGCTTTATCTGAGACACAAACATTTAGAAATAAAACTTTTTAAACAAACAGAGAAGAGGAGAGTTGATGTTGTGTGTGTGTGTTTGCATGTTTGCATGGACGTCTGTATTATCACCATGTGTCTGCAGAGTGTGTGTGTGTGTGTGTGTGTGTGCAGTATAAAGCTCATGTGTGTTTCTTTTCCAGTCCTCACGCCGTCCCAGATCGTCTGCGCCTTCGGGTGAATCGTATCAGCCTCCAGGAGTACGACCGGCTGCAGTACGACAAAGAGCGGCTACGAGACATCTGTAAGGATTTTATTATCAAAGACTAAACAACGAGACAAGATAAGAATCTGAACTTAACCAACCAGAGTGCAGCACGACTTCCCCTTTAAGGCAGAAACCTCCGACAGAACCAGACTCATGTTAGACAGAGTTAATGCGTTTCCTGTAAGGTCAAGTAGATTCTCTAATCTCTGCAGGAGGATATGACGACCAATCGTAAGGTTACAACAACAATTTATGTGTTGTAGAAATCCCTGAATAAACTCATCAAATAACCAAGAATTCAAAAACTCCGTTCTTCAATGTCCCAAGATTCTGGAACTCTGTTCTTAAACGTCCTGGGATTCCTAAACTCTCCTCTTTTGTATCCTAAGATTCCAGGATCTCTCCTCTTATTGTCCAAGGATTCCAGGACTTTCTTCTTTAATACCCCAGGATTCTGGAACCCTCGTTTTAACGTCCCAGGATTCCTGGAATCTTCGGATACAAAAAAAGAGAGTTTGGGAATCCCAGGACGTTAAGAGAAGAGAGTTCTGGAACTTTGGGACATTTAAGAAGAGAGATCCAGAACTCTCTTCTGTAACGTCCTAGGATTCCCAAACTCTTTGATACCCCAGGATTCTGGAATTATCCTTTTTTAACGCCCCAGGATTCCAGAACTCTCTCCTTTAATGTCCGGAAATTCTGGAACTCTCTTCTTTAACGTCCCAAGATTCCAGAACTCTCTTCTTTAACGTCCCAAGATTCCGGAACTATATTCTCTTACGTCCCAAGATTCTAGGACTCTTTTCTTTAACGTCTCAGGATTCCAGGACTTAGTTTTTTTCAATCCAGGATTCCGGGACTCCTTCCTTTGACATCCCCAGATTCCAGAACTCTCATCTTTGGTATCCGAAAATTTCAGAACTATCTTTTTTTTGGCATCCTAAAATTCCGGAACTCTCATCTTCAACGTCTCAAAATTCCGGAATTATATTCTCGACCGTCCCAAGATTCCAGGAGTCTCTTCTCTCACATCCCAAGATTCTGGAATTCTCTTATTTAAGCATCCTGAGATTCGGGGAACTCCCCCTCTTTAATGTTTCAAAATTCCAGTTTCTTTCTTCTTTAACATCCCAAGATTCTGGAACTATGTTCTTGAACGTCCCAGGATTCCAGCATCTCTCTCTTTTGACGTCCCAAGATTCCGGAACTATATTCTTAAATGTCCTACGATTCCAGGACCCTTTTCTTCAATGTCCCATGATTCCAAAACTCTCTTCTTTAATGTCCCAAGATTCCAGGATTCTCTTCTCTATCATTGGTCTCCGACAAGCCTCAAAAAAACGTACTAGAAATTTAGAAAACTTTTGTGCACATTAACGTTATTATAATAAATCTGTAAGAGGCCGATCAGACTTTTTCCGTTTGTTTCTAAATCGTTTATTTTTCTCGTCAGCGATCCCTGTCGGCATCGTGGTGGTGAGAGGAGACTGTGACCTGGAGACCTGCAGACTCTACATCGACAGATTACAGGAGGCAAGTTTCTCTCTGTCTCTGTCCTTTCACTCTTCCTCTTCCTCCTCCTCTTCCTCATGTTTTCATGGAGCTGGCTGCAGCCTCCTCTCTGTCTGTGAGCTTCCTACGAACGAATGAACGAATAAACGAATGAACGAGCAGCTCTCTCTGTGTCTGATGCTGAAAAACTAACCGAGCTGCAAACATCTGTGCAAGTTTCTGCTGGAAATGCTTTGGCTGTTTGTTAACCTTGAAACCTGTCTGCTGTGCTTGCTAGGATTTACACCAGGCGCCATCTACTGGCCACAGAGTGCACTACCAGGTACATGCACTTATATGCTGCGTCTCTATAGATCCACTTTAGGAAACATTCCCACCTTTATTTAATATTTCTTTGACTTTTTTTTAAAGCTGACATCTTTGTTTATAGTCTCAGATTATTTTTTTGGCTTATTTATGTATAAAAACCCCTCAGATCGAGCTCCAAACACTGAGAGTTAAATTTTACAGACTCACACTCGTCCTGAGCTCCACTGCCTCATCGTCCTGATCGTCTGCTTCTTGTTTCTGATCGTTCAGCTGCTCAAACACAAAAAAACCTTTAACCTTTTTCTCTGTCTGATTTTATCTTTCGTTTCCCCCTCTCTTCAAATAACCAAACAGATTTTTAACTGTGATAGTTTTTCTTCTCGAAACACACACATGAATGAAGTCAAAACATTTTATTTTTATTTTTATTTCCAGGACGAATGCCGCGGCGTCCCCAGGACCAGTTCGACCAGTAGACTCTCTCCAAACTGGAGTTTTCTGGATTGTGAGTGACGAAAACACAACCACTTCTTTTTCAAGGAAATAGAGCATCTACTTTGAGCTTTGTTGTATTTTTTTACCCTAAAAACCACTCTGAACTATGTAAACAAACAGACATTTTCTGCTCATATTTCACTCTGAACTACCTTTATAGATCCTTAATCTGTTTCTTTATTTGAGTTTACTTCCTCACTTAGTGTCCAGTTACCCTGTTTTTATTTTTGATATTCCAAGTCATGAAAAACCTGCCATAACTTGGTGAAAAATAATTGTTAGTTTACTCCTTCATGGGTCCAAAGAGAGCACTTTAGCATGTGTTTTGGCTCCAATAAAGGCAGTTTATAATATTTTTAACCAGTCAAAGTGGCAGATTAGTGTTGCTCACCAACCTGAGAAAGTGAAAGTACACTTAAGGGTAAGTTTGGCACCAAGAAGGGCTCTAAAATATATGTTTTGGTTCCAAAGAGAGCACCTGTGCACTAGGGCTGCCACTTTATATTCAATACCTGAATAACCGAGCAGACAGGGGGACAAATATTTGTAATGAATTATGAAAGCCAGTGTCTGGATTTTTCCTTTGAGTGTTTTTATTTGTCTTAAGGCATGAAAAAAAGTTTTCCATTTTTTTTCTTCAAATATTTGTAACAGAACATTCAACATAAAAAAAGAGTGAAATTAATGTAAACATAACTATTTTTTTGTTTGACTTCCTTTCTTTTTTTTTTTTAGTAATTTCATGAATAATCTTTTTTTAATGCTTTGCAAAACATTTTGACTCTCTGTCATCCATATAGTTATTACGCTGTTTTACCCTCAAATGTTTGTCTATAACTTTTTTTTTTTAAATATATATGTTTGGAAAAAGATTTGAAAACATTTTTTCAGGCCCTAAGAAGAATAAAAATATCTTGACACAGGATAATGTGAATTTCCACCACATGAATCATTGAATTTAGGAGTAAATAAGTTTTAAATAGGCGTCCACTGTAGTGACCACTATGCACCACAGGGTTAAATGCAATTTATTGAGTGCAGAAGCAGTGGATGGTTTCATCCAGCAGAGGACCCTCTCATTCAGTTTGATCGTCAAACACATAAACTTCTCTCTTAACCTCAGTAAACAAAGAGTGCAGTGCATTTTAGATAAGTGGAGGACGAAAAATTTGATGTTGTTCTGGGCACAAGATGGGACTTTAGGGCAAGTTTGACACCAAGGAGTGCACTTAGGCAAGGGTTTTGGATTAAAAAAAGGAACTTTCTTAGGTTTTGCTTCCAAGAGGGCATCTATGCAGATGTTTTGGCACCAAGGAGGGAACTTTTGCACATTTTGGCTCCTGGGAAAACAGTCAATCATGTTCTAAACAAGCAAAGGAGCTTATTTGTGGTGTTCTCTAATTAGGCGGGCACCTAAGCTTGTGTTTTGGCTCCCAAAACATCACTTAAGCGTATTTTAGCTCCCAGTGGGGCACTTTGGCACATGTTTTGGGTTAAAAAGTGCATTTTTTTTCAGGTTTTGCTGCCAAGAGCGCAGTTGTGCAGATGTTGTAAAGTTTTGCTCCAGTGAGATGCTTCAGTGTATGTTTTGGGTCCAAGAAGGGAAGTTAATCACGTTTTAACCAGCTAAAGGTGCAAATTTTTGTTGTCTACCAACTAGGTGGGCACTTAATCATGTGTTTTAGCTTCTAAAAGAGCACGTAAGCGCATATTTTGGCCCCTTGGAGGGCACTCGTATGTGTGTTTCGGTTCCAAGGAGGACAACTAGGCATGGATTTTGGCTCCTTAGAGAAAAATTATGCATATTTTGGCTCTCAAGAGAACACCAAAGCACATGTTTTGGCTCTTAAAAGAGCACTTAAGTGTGTTTTGGCTCCCCAGGAGGCACTGTAGTCGTCCTTTTTGCACCCAAGAGGACCCTTTAGTGTGTTTTTTGGTCCAAGGAGAGCAGTTTATCATGTTTTAACCAGCCAAAGGGAAAGATCAGTGTGGTCCATCAACCAGGAAGGCACCTTAGCATTTGTTTGACTCCCAAAAAAAACACTGATCACTTTTTTGGTTCCAAGGAGGGCACTTAAATGGATTTTAACTCGCAAAACTACACTTAAGCGTGTGTTTTGGTTCACCAAAGGGCCTTTTTGCACATCTTGTCTCCAAAATAGGGAACTTTATTGTGCATTTTTCAACAATAAAGCCATGTGTGAGGGCAACAGCCACCTCAGCCCCCCCTCTGTGCACACCACTGCTTCCTTTAATGCTGTGTCTGAAATCTTCACTCTTTTTAGGAATTAATCTTTTTCTCTATTAATAATCACTGTTTTATAAGTTTCTAGCCTTTTTTTACTTTTTTTCTTGTGTTTACTTCCTAAAAATGCACTTTCAGGACAGTAAAAAGATAGAAATTTGATTTTTGTTCACATCTGTAAATATACCCGTCTCCTTTCTGCAGCTACGTCAGCTGACCGCTTCTACCGCATTGATAAGGCTCAGGTAAACCGCCAAAATAAAAGCCTAAAATCATTAAGTTTATGTATTTTTATTTCTGTTTGACTTCACTAAAGGTTTCACTTTGTTTTTTGTCTGTAGGAGCATCTGCACTTTGTGACAGAAATCTGTCAGGAGGAGGTTTTCATCCTGGATCACGAGGTCCCGGCGGTGAGTCAGGCGTCGTCCACGGGGATGCCTGATCTGGTGGTGGAGCCCACAACTGGGTGCGTTTTAGACGTGTGTGGGCTTGAAAACACATAAACTGTGGGTTTATGCCTCAGGGCTGCACGTCACAGTGAAATATTTATTCTCTAGATGAATCAAACTGTTTAGTGATGACTTCATTTCCCTCGTTTCACCTGAAAAAGTGACTGTGCTTATACAAAAATACCTTAAAATGCGTCATCAAGAAGCTTTAACTTAAAAACGTTCCATTATTTTACTCTAAAAACTCACAAAACGTTCATTTTCTATCCAACAAAAGCCCCAAAACCAACTTTCATAAACATAAATACACTTAGAGATGATTTGAATATTCAACCTAAGGAAAACTCTGAATATCTTTTTGTTTTTTTTTCCACAGCACTCCATTAACATCAGAAGAACAAGGTAAAACACACACACACACACACACACACACACACTCTCACACACTCTTGTTCTTGTAATAAGTTTGTTTTTTATTGTTTGACCTCCTCACCCCCAGACTCTCTTCGTCAGCTTCTTCTAAAATAATCTCCCACACTCTTGCTCTGTGAATAACCTCACTTATGCTTTTGAAGTTGACAACAAAAGTTTCAGTTCCTCAGAATTTTTTTTCTGGAAAGTTGGAGAAGTTTGTGGTTGTTTACTGCTGCCACCTCGCGGGACTCTCCGCTTAAACCAGTTCCTCCTTGACCAAACGTGTCTGGACATGTTAGCGCTTTGTTTACTTTCAGTTTTTCTTTCTTGTGAACAACACTGAGTTTAATATCCACAGGGTTCAGAGTTCAGCTTTGTTTAGTTAAGACACAAGTCAAGTCTCCACATACCTGCAGATACAAAACATGACTCATCAAATACAAACAATACTCAGTCTAAAGTGCAGGTATAGTCGTAGACGGTTAGTCTACCGTTACCTAAGGAGTCATGATCTGACTTCAGAGTCATGTGTGAGGCCCTCAGGGGTCCTCATTGCTGTTTTTATGAAAGTTCAGGTGTCATTCTTGTCTTTTAATATCTTGATGTTAGAAATTATCTGGACTTGTCAGCCAGATGAAGCTTAAATTACATTTAAAAGGCTAAAAATAAGACATTAACACTTGGTTAGATTAAATATCTCCCTTAAAATCAACCTTGTTATGGGGCGTCAACCAATGAGGAGCATTCCTCAATTTTCCTTCATGTCCCTTCATGTTCCTTCGTCCCTTCATGTTCCTTTATGTCCCTTCATGTCCCTTTATGTCCCTTCATGTTCCTTTATGTCCCTTCATGTCCCTTCATGTTCCTTCATGTCCTTTTATGTCCCTTCATGTTCCTTTATGTCCCTTCATGTCCCTTCATGTTCCTTTATGTCCCTTCATGTCCCTTTATGTCCCTTCATGTTCCTTTATGTCCCTTCATGTCCCTTCATGTTCCTTCATGTTCGTTTATGTCCCTTCATGTTCCTTTATGTCCCTTCATGTTCCTTATGTCCCTTCATGTTCCTTTGTCCCTTCATGTTCCCTTATGTCCCTTCATGTTCCTTATGTCCCTTCATGTTCCTTTG